>LFZO01000358.1:0-39478 GCA_001578225.1 Pseudocercospora musae | reverse complement strand
AAGGTAGTTAGAGGGTAACAACCATAATACTAGTATACCCTAGAGGAAGGAAAACAAAGAAACGAGGAAGAACAATAGTTGTAAATAGGATAGGAGGGAGGTTTTTACTAACCAAGTTGGTTTCCTACCTAAAACAATATATAGAAATAGACCTACATAGGCCGAAAGGCACTACAATAGGCAAATGAAATATCTATCTATCTATCTATCTATTTAAATACTTTAAATAAATAAAGATATAACTAGTATACTATAGTAAATACTAAGCTAAACTAATCTTAGAAATTATTACTAGTAGATTATTATTAAGAAAGGGATATAGTAGATATATTCTTAATAATAGTATAGTACTATATTTATTATTATAGTAGTAATAGAAATACTAGTTAGTATACTACTAAAAAGAATATCTAGAGATATAATACTACTATCTAGTTAGAAATTAGAATAGACTAGCCAAATTACTTTTTTATAGTAATTAGACTAATATTAAATTAAAGTAATAGTTATATAGCCTATTTATATAAGAGCTAGATACTCGTTTATACTAGCTATAATAAAATAAGATACTACTTAATAAGAATACTATATATACTATAATATAGTCTTATTTAGTATCTTTTTATTACTAGTAACTACTATAAGTTAATATAGTAGAAGTAATACTTCTATAAAGATCTAAAGAGAACTAGCTATTATAGAGATAATACTACTAGTAGTAAGAATAACTCTATCACATTAGAGAAATTATAAGATAGTAGATATAGTAGTTAGCGATTTACTTAATTTATATAAGAGCTAGCTATCTTATACTATATATATAGACTAATTTATAAAGTAATTAATAGTATAGTTAATATAAGATATACGCTAAGAGTAGATCTATACTAATATATATAGTCGTAAAAGACCTATATTTTAATTCTAATTATACCTATATTTAGTTTCCTACTATATATAGCTTATAGTATACGATAATATCGCGATTTACGTATAGTCTACTAAGAAAATACGATCTTATGTATAGCTTAACTCCCCGAGCCAGGGCGAGGGGTGGAGTAACTAACGCAACCCCGGATATCTTAGAACGCTCGGTACCTGACCAGCGGCTATTGCGGAGCTATCGAGTCTCCGAAAAAATCCTGTCCTCAAATGTCGTTCACCTTATTGGTTGCTCGTCGCAAGCGTGCTCGTCGAACCTTCTTTCTGTGGGGTAGACTTCTGCTCTCGGAGGAGAGGAAGGCGAAAGGTGAAGCCGCGGACGATGAGGCCAGATGCACACGCTACGCCATTGAGCGGATCGACAAGTAAAGTCGCCAATCGAGGTTCGCTGAATATCGATCGTCTCCTGCCATTCCTCTCTTTTTGTGATACCCTGTACAATCTATCATAGAGCAGCGCACAGTCTCATACAGTCAAGATGAATCGCCAGGACACGAACAAGCAGCCGGCCAGCAAGCAGCTTACTGGTGAAGAGATCGCACAGCACAACAGCAGGGAGTCTTGCTGGGTCATTATTCATGGCAAGGCATACGATGTCACAGAGTGTCAGTCTTATGCAAACTGTACAACAACCCTCCTCTGTGCTAACATTGATCTAGTCTTGCCCGAACATCCAGGCGGACCCAAGATTATCCTCAAGTATGCCGGAAAGGACGCCACCGAAGAGTACGAACCTATCCACCCACCAGACACACTCGACAAGTATCTAGACAAAAGCAAGCATTTGGGCGAGGTAAACATGCAAACCGTCGAGAAGGAAGAGAAGGAAGAAGACCCATTCGAGATCGAACGACAGGAGCGCATAAAACATATGCCGATCCTAGAACAATGTTACAATCTAATGGACTTTGAAGCAGTAGCGAGAAGAGTCATGAAGAAGACAGCATGGGCATACTACTCCAGTGGTGCCGACGATGAGATCGTAAGTTGGAGACTTCTCTGCGCCATGACCTTCACCTAACGTGTCTCCGTGGCAGACCATGCGAGAAAACCACTCCGCCTTTCACAAAATCTGGTTCCGTCCAAAAGTCCTCGTAAACGTTGAGAACGTCGACCTCAGCACAACAATGCTCGGAACAAAAGTCTCAATCCCCTTCTACGTAACAGCCACAGCATTAGGAAAACTCGGAAACGCCGAAGGAGAAGTCGTCTTGACCCGCGGCGCAAAGAAACACGACGTAATCCAAATGATCCCAACCTTGGCATCCTGTTCCTTCGACGAGATCGTAGATGCAAAAGAAGGAGATCAAGTCCAGTGGTTACAACTTTATGTGAATAAGAATAGGGATATCACGAAGAGAATCGTTCAGCATGCTGAGAAGAGGGGATGTAAAGGTCTCTTTATTACTGTTGATGCACCACAATTGGGGAGGAGAGAGAAAGATATGCGGAGCAAATTCGACGATACTGGATCGAATGTTCAGGATAAGGGAGGTGATAACGTTGATCGATCACAGGGCGCAGCACGAGCTATATCTTCATTCATCGATCCGGCATTATGTTGGGAAGACATTCCTTGGTTCTTGAGTATTACGAAAATGCCGATCATCTTGAAGGGAGTGCAGAGGGTGGAGGATGTTATGAAAGCTGTGAGTTTTGGGGTGCACGGTGTTGTGTTGAGCAATCATGGAGGGAGACAGTTGGATACTGCGAGATCTGGGATCGAAATTTTGGCCGAAGTCATGCCGGAACTTCGTCGTCACGGACTCGAAAATAAACTGGAGGTTTTCATCGACGGCGGAATCCGAAGAGCAAGCGACATCATCAAAGCCATCTGTCTTGGGGCGAAAGGTGTGGGCATTGGTCGACCATTTTTGTACGCAATGTCGGCGTATGGACTTCCGGGCGTGGATCGGGCGATGCAGTTGTTGAAGGATGAGATGGAGATGAATATGAGGTTGATCGGAGCGAGTAAGATTGAAGAGTTGGAGCCGAGTATGGTTGACACGAGGGCGCTGAGCATGCATACGACGAGTGTGCCGAGTGATATCTTGAGCTACAATGTTTATGATAGCTTGAGTGGGCCGGTCTGGCAGAAGGGTGCGAAATTGTAGCAGATGCGGAGGGATGGATTTGATGCGATGGATTCTTTTTATATACTGTTGAGATTTGGCGTGGAATGCATGGCTTTAGACGAAGCTCTTCTCGTTGAGGAATTCTCAAGGATGATTGCTGCGGCGCGCAAGCAGTTTTGGCATTTGGCGGTTGAATGGTTGGTCTTTCACAGCCAATCTGCCCTTGATTGTCGCTGTGCTTCACGAATGCCACGGACAAGCCTGGGCTGCTGAGCTGCAGATGCAGTCTGAAGCATTCGCACCAGAGGTACGAAATTAAAAGAAATACAGAGGCCTCACTGTTCGTTCGACAATTACCAGCGAGAGCATCTCATGCAAGCGCGGCCTCTGGCTTCAAAAAGCGAACGAGGCTAGTAATCAGAAGGGCGTATCAGTCGACAAACGTGGCAAGCGCGACGAGTATGACCGTCTCGAAATCGAGTGTTCAAAGCGGCCAAGACTTTAGAGGTTATGCGATTTCGTGTGTGCGTGGCAGGGCTGCTACCTCGAAAGCGCTGCGTGTGGGAATAGTAGAATGTGCCAGATGAGATGCATATACCCGGAGTTTTAGCGTCGCAAGCTCATGCGGTGCTAGTCGTTGCTTCAACGCGCATATTGGCAGTGGTATATCTCGGCTTCTAGAGCATCCGGATGTACTCTCTCAGAGTTCAACATCAAATCGAATGCGGCCAGGCTTGCGCTAAAAGCTCTGCCAAGGCCTCGGGCCTGGGATCGCTTCGGACTCTGTTGCAGTATCAAGGAGTACCGATGAACTGCTGGCAGAGCTGGCCCACGGCAACCTGGCAGGCATATTGCCCAGAGGCTAGGAGATGTGGCTTGGAAAGAGGAACAGGTGAAGAGGGTAGTAAGTTCGGCGCCGTTCCGCCTTCTAGAATGCAGACGGCATATGCGGTTGTGGAAGAGCTAGATTGAGAGCAGTAGAGCGTGTAGCAGATACCCAAATGGGTCATGATGGAATGACTTTGGGTATGGATCTTGGTTGAGACGGCGGACAAACGGCGACTGACGTGCGGATCGCGTGAGTACCGGCGGCATGGTCATTTGACCGTGAGACATGTGGTTGTTTTGCTTTGAGAAGGTGGCAACATTGAAGGTGGGCAAGGCTCGAGGAGAATTCGATGTCGGTAATTGGGTGTTTCCGTTTCCAAATAGGATGCGTCGGTACGAAGGTACATTATGCACATGCCATACCAATGACAATGCGGGCGATGCGAGCGATGGCCGTCCATGATGCTGATATTGATGGAGCTCGATGGCGGGCAAGGTCTCGATCGCGGAATGAAGTGTTCGAGCGTGCGCCAATCACGCCGATATACCGTGGGGCAGGGCAGACATCAGAGTTTCCAGAAAAGACACACCACTGCAGGTGAATCCTGCGAGACGGCGAAGGAGAATGTGTCGCAACAACGGGGCGCGTTGTGCCTGCAAAGTCTTGCTGTTCATCTCATCATCATCATCATCATCATCATCATCATCATAATCATCATCATCATCATGATTTCGACTCGCCGTGCACTCTTTCGCCTGCTGATCCCTGCTTGTCCGCCATCGTGCATGGCCACGCATAGGGCATAGGCTATGCCCATGCCCACGCCCACCCGGACCTGAGGAGCGCTGAGTGCTCCATGACCACCACTCCACCACTACTATTGCTGTCTTCGCTTCCAAGCAAGTCGACGTCTCACCCTCACCCTCACCCTCCACCGCCATTGCCACTGCCACTGCCACTAGCTTCCCTTCTGCTCGTTCGTTGGACCACGTCCGCGAAGACGTCATTCCCCCCATCACCTGTGACAAGCATCGCACAACATCTCACCCACTCTACCCATCCTCCAAACCTTGCCGAACAACACCTGGAATACATGGAGGAGTGGCCTTGTCATACAACCGGTATATGACACTGCTACAAGCAGCACACTGGATACCTCGTACCGCCCGCCGCCAGAAGGGCAACCCTTCGACCTGGCGACAAAGTCCGACGACTTCATGAGCCAAGATGGCGTGCAGTTGGAGAAGAGGGCGCCGCTCACTGCCTTGGCAGCGCATGAAGATGCGAGGCAGCTGGTGCGCTTGATACAATGCACGCAGTGCTCGCGCCCTTTCCGCTACCCGGTCACACTCCCATGTGGCAACTCGCTTTGCAAACAATGTCTACCGGCAACTCATGAGCGAGAGCACATCTCATATCCGGATTTGCCTGGTCGTCGCCATGGCATTCAATGTCCGTTCGCGGATTGCGGATTGGAACATCCGGCATCTGATTGCAACATTGACGTGGTATTGACCAAGGTCATGGATTCGATCGCAGAAGTGGTGGCGAAGCATAGATCGGTCAGGCAAAGCAGTCCCACGCTGATGGAGGAAGAAGCCAGGTGGGATGAAGTGGTCAGCTCTCAGCCCGCAACCGAGAAGCCGAAAGTTGATCAGTTCCTGGGTGGAAGGCTGGTCGCTACTTACTCCTTGGCTGCCAAAGGTAATCTGGATTACAACACCGACCTGGCATATTCAGATTCTTCTGAGAACGATGAGACGAACAAAGCCTTGGACATTGGCGTGCTCCATGAACTTCTGGAAGCGACCCAAAAAGAGGTCGATTGCCAGGTCTGCTACAACATTATGCTAGATCCAGTTACAACGTTCTGTGGCCACACCTTATGCCGTGGGTGCATGGCAAGAGTCCTCGATCATTCACTTCACTGTCCAGTGTGTCGTCGGGATCTCGCTTTGCCACCTGCGCTCTTCAGGCAGCCCAGCAACAAGACCCTTGTCAGTCTGCTAAATGGGCTTTGTCCAGACTTGATCAGCTCGCGAGCGGAAGCTGTCGCCGCTGAAGAGAGAGGTAGCCAAGGCTTGTCCAATGTATCACTGTTCGTGTGCACCCTCGGCTTCCCAAATCAACCAACCTTCTTGAGGATCTTCGAACCTCGGTATCGATTGATGCTGCGGCGAGCTTTGGAAGGAAATCGACAATTTGGCATGTTGATGTACAATCGATACGGAGAGCCTCAAGGTGACCTTGGCACCGTTCACTTCTATCAATATGGCACCATGCTCCACATCGTTCATGCACAATTGTTAGCAGATGGCACTAGTCTGATCGAAACTCGCGGACTGTATCGTTTCCGTGTGAAGAGCCACAGAACCATGGACGGGTACACAGTCGGCGATGTCGAACGATTGGATGATGTTAGTCTGGTGGAAGAAGAGCGCATAGAAGCGGAGGAGACGTCTTTGCCACCGGCCGAAGAAGGCGATATCGCCGCGCAAATTACAAGAATGTCGACGCAAGGACTGCATATGCTCGGTCAAGGATTCATCACGCGCATGCAAGCCAGAAGCGCGAACTGGCTGCAGCAAAGAGTGTTGGATATTCACGGACAGCCACCAGAAGACGCAGCATTGTTTCCTTATTGGTTCGCGAGTGTCCTCCCTATCAGTGAGGAGGAGAAGTATAAGCTTCTTGGAACGCGCACGGTGCGAGAGCGATTGAAGATCACGGCGACGTGGATCAGAAGGATCGAGACGCAAAGATGGTAAGCTTGCCTTCTCCTTGTTACCTTGATTCAGCGATGTCTCCGCATGTCCTTCCACCATCGGAACATCGCTGACATCACGTTCAAGGCACTTCCAATTCGAGCTTTCTGACTGACTGCATTTTATTAGGTATCAAAGCAATTCATGCCGCATTCTATGACTAGCCGCACTGAATTATCTCGGTCCGACGATCTTTCTCGTGTTTGCTCTTGTTATGACCTGGTTTCGCGATCTTTAGTGCATACACATCATCTCAAACAATATACCCACGGCGCGGAACGGAGGCATGTACGTTGGACGTACAGACAAGGCACGGCGCAGGCGCATTGAGCATCTTCTGGGAGACAGACTGCATTTTTCGGCGTTGCACCATATCATGGTAGCTGTGGCTACTAGGCCAGCATGCACATGTGATCCATGTATTGAACGACGACGATGACAGCATTGTTAGAGCTGGGGGGGTAGCATTCAACAAAGTTCAGATTATCTACATACTCACGCCGAGTCGTGCTTCACAGCGGGCTGCTCGTGACAGGCGCTCAGCCGCCGGTCAATCGTGATGAAAGTCCACAGTTCTTGCCATCAAGCGAGGCACATCCAGCTGCACAGTCGAGACAACGTGTCGTTCACTGAGAATGCCTCTGTCAATCACAAGCCCGTCTACTGATGTGGTGTGATGGAGCAGGAGAAGGGGTGACTTGGCTTACAGGACATGCCGTTCGTGCATGAGCAACGACCAATTCAGAGAGATGGTTGACGAAGCCAGACAGCATTATTTCGACCGACGATATATGCATGAGACAGGCCATGTGCAATGTCAGTGCTAAGGATGGTAGCTCGCTCGGCCCAGAAATGTAAGACATGTTATTGGCGTCTCGGATATATCACGTGGGCAGAGACGAATCCGACATGGTGATTAAGCGCTGAGAGGCTGGCGTGCGTTGGCCACCAAGTGGGCAGGGCAGGCCAAGCGCTTCCGTCCTCAGGCTTCGTCTCTCTGTGATCTGGCGGACTTGGCCAGCAAAGGAGGACAGCCACCGCTTCTCGGAGCCATTCATTACGCGCTCGAGCCCTCCTACGACGCTGTCGTACTTCTATATCGTCGCAGACTCCCTGTCGTGACTTTCTTCTCTCCTTGTCTGTCTCCACGTCCTCTCGTTGATCTGCAATGCGAAAAGAACCTTTACCATCTCACATGCCTTACGCAAGCTCCAGCAGCAGGCCTTGCTGAGAGACAGGACGGAGCTACAAGCCTAGTCCGGTAACCCAGACATCTACCTCGTCAAGAGTCGACCTGGAGCCATTGATCCTAGGCAGGCGCCGTAGCAGCGCATCTTCGCCATGTCGCTCAAGCAAGAGATAGAGACTTGGGTCGCAGCGCTAGCGGCGTACGACAACAACGAGTTCGACAATGCAATCAAATGCTTCGAGCAGATCGCGGACACCTCCAAGATCTTGTTCAATTGTGGAGTAATACATGCAACGTTGGGCGAACACGCGAAGGCTGTGGACTGCTACCAGCGCGCAGTACAGCTCGACCAATACCTCGCGATTTCCTACTTCCAACAGGGTGTCAGCAACTTCCTCATGGGCGACTTCGAGGAGGCTCTGGCGAACTTCAACGACACTCTGCTATATCTCCGAGGAAACAACAACATCGATTACGAGCAGCTGGGCCTGAAGTTCAAGCTGTATTCCTGCGAAGTCTTGTTCAACCGAGGCCTGTGCTACATCTACTTGCAGCAGAAAGATGCTGGTATGCAAGACTTGATATTCGCGACCAGAGAAAAGATGGTGCCGGACCACGATGTCATTGACGAAGCGATTCGCGAACAGGCCGAGGGGTACACGGTGTTTTCAATTCCAGTCGGGCTTGTCTACAGGCCAAACGAGGCCAAGGTGAAGAATCTCAAGGCCAAGGACTACCTTGGGAGAGCGAGATTGGTCGCTGCCCAGGACTACCAAAGCTCAGATCCACGCCGCCAAGCTGCTCTTGCGGCAGCCGGAATCGACGACAGACCTGGCGAGAAACTCTCGTATGCTGCGCTCAACCTCGTGAGACCAGACCTACGCAGTCGGGGCGCAAGACGACAGTCAGAGCCGCCCATTCACCGCAATGTCTTCCCTCCAACGCCACCACCGGAGCTCGAGCGGCCAGATTCTGCACATGGGAAGCGAAAATCTTCAGAGAGCACAGGCTCTGAAAGATCAAATCTGCAAGCCGCTAGACCCGGCGCGAAGCCATTGCGGCTCGAACTAGGTGTTGCCGCTTTTGAGCAGAAAACTAGCCCAGCCGAGCGGCCACGGCTGGGGACGAAACGATCGGAGTCGGAACGGCCTGCCATGAGACGAGAATATTCCGGTGGATCAAGGCGAAGCAGAGAAGGAAAAAATGCGCGTGAGCCAAGATCTCAGCAGTGTCGTGAAATCCCGGAAGTACGGATCGAGGAAGACCCGATTGAGGCGTACAGTGAACAGGTCGTGCAGCAACAGCAACAATCCTCACATCAGCGATCGCGGTCAAGTGCACACCGAAGTCAGCCTGTCGCTATCGAAGAAGAAGACGAGGATGATGTGATCGCGCCCTCCGATTCACTGTCTCCGCTCGCGTTTGAAATCATCCCTCCCAAGCAGTCACAATCACACCAAAGTCATCGCTCACAGTCTCGTCGTGCGCCTGCGCCGGAACTTCGAAAACTGCGAATAAAAGTGCATGCGGAAGACATGCGATACGTGATGACTTCGCCGTCTGTCACTTATGAGGAGCTCTCATCACATATAAGAACAAAGTTCGGATTGAAAGGTGGCTTTAAGCTCAAGATTAGGGATGAGGATGGCGATTTGGTGACCATGGCTGACCAAGATGATCTTGACATGGCTGTTGGCATGTGCAAGGCTGCTGCCGCAAAGGACCGTGCCGACATGGGTAAGATGGAGATCTGGGTGCAGGAGATCTGATATGAGTGATACCCTTCTTTCAATGAGCCTACCATTTTTTTGCATTGCATTATTCCCTTTTGCCGCAGAAGGCTTGAAACGACAGTATTTGTATCATATGGTCCAGAAGCAGGATAGATGAAATGGCATCCACCAAGAGTTTTTCCATGCTGCAACATATCAAACCAAGATTCAACATCGTTCATGCACAGCGACATCATGGTGATGATAGACATCTTCGATGTGGTTGACGAACTGGTTCCGAAACAAAAAAAGTTGGCAGTTTCGCAACTGCCTTCTTTGATCGGCCAGCATCACCTTGTGAATGGTCGTTGCTCCAGAGACGTTTAATACAACCAACTTCCTACAGTTGGAGGGCGCGCTGATCTCGCTCTGCCAATGTCATCGAAGATGCCCTGAATTTGAGCGCCAGTCGAGTAGCGATGTTCCTTGGAAATGGTTCCAAAGTTCTGCGCTTTGTTGGAACACGTCTTAGACAGAAAGCTTCGATTCTGCGACATGACGGCAGGCTTTGGAAGTACTGTTCTCGTTGTCGGCCAGGCGGGCATCGAATCTCATCTCCATGCGAGGAGGTCGTGGAGTGTCCTTGCAAGGAATCGAAATAAATTGGTATGATAAGCTCTCACACAGTACCTAGCTAGGCAACCGAGTCACGAAGAAGTAATAAGGCATCGTACCATCCTGTAGGAGGGAAGGGTGCGACCTCGCATAAGAAGTTGCGCTGACAAAACAAGTCCGAATACGAAAACAATGAACGAACGAGGTGTCCGGTTGCACGTGGCTGCAGACCAGATGTGTGCACACCCTCGTCCTCATCATCACTCACATGTACTACTGGTCTGGTCATGCATGTCTGAGGTCCAAACTCGCTGTACACATGTGAGCGGAACGGGCACCGGAAAGATCTTTCCTGAAGTCGCCGACCAGAAGTTGGTGCGCATGATCTCATTGCGACTTTTTTGCGCCCGGGTTTTCGGCCGCTGCGGACAAAACGATCCGCAGAGGGACCGCGCGCGCTAGGTACGTTTCTGAACGAGGAAGCTCTTTTGTTTGCCGGGAGGCTTTTTTTTTCCAACCGCAAAGGCGATGTCGGGGTGAGTCGGCGATGGTACTGAGAAGAGTTGTCAATTGAGTGAAGAGAGGAAAGATGGAGAGTGTAGTAATGTGCAAGTTCGAATGTTTTGATTTCTTTGCTAAATTACCCATCCTTCAAACTAGGCGTTCTTCAACCTCGAACTGCGAGGGAGAACTGCCAAACCGTAGATGTTCATGAACATGATAAATTCTTCTTCCTTCACTTCTTTGAGATGAGATGATGTCGCTGAGAATTCGTTCCGTTTCCCGTTATAATTAAACTCGTCGCTGATATGCAAATGCTCGCTCGCTTCGCTGAGAACGCTGGACAACAACAACAACAAGACTGATTGAAGCGATGCAAAGGAGCTTAGCATGCCGCGATCATGGGCTGCTGATGTTGTTGCGCTAGCAGATTCTCAATCGATTGTGGTTTTGAGTAAAAGTGTGTTGTTGTGATTGCTTGTCGCTCCTTTTTGCTAAGCTCGAATGCCGGTTGTACTGGTGACGATGGCATCGACTCGTCCTCGGAATCTGATTCGGAGTCGAGAGTGAGCTCTGGAGGAGAGTGTTGTAATGGTACGCGGATCAATGCGTGCTCGTCATCGAACTCGTCGTCCGAATCGGCCTCCTCGTCAATCTCCTCCGACGAGACCTCGACTGGTGGTGATCGGATCTTCTTGAGTGGAATGTTGAACATCTCTGCGTCCTCGTCGTAAATGTCTGAGCCATCGTCAGACTCGACATCTGAGTCGTCATCGTCATCCTCCTCAGCAATGGTATCGATCCACTGCACGTGTCGTGCCTCTTCTGGCTTGGATGCCTTCTTGACGGATTGGTTGAACCATGCCTCTTGTTCCCGCTCAGCATCGGCGAGCTCGACCATCAGAGAGTCCAAAAGGTTGGCGTGTCCGACCAAGAGTCGTAGATCATGGTCTGCTCGTCCAGCTTCCCGACCAAGCTTGGTCCTCGCTGTCGAGGCGACGAAGTATGTTTGTGTAAGAGACATCTTTTGCTTCTTGGCTGGTGGCAGAGTTGGTGAAGTTTGGTAGGTAGCGTTGGCGGTGAATGGCTCGAAGGAAGCTTGAAGCCTCAGATGAGAAGTCATGTTGTATATTTCGGTGCGGTGAGTCAGATGGTGTTGTAAGGGCGAAATAGTGCTGCCTGAGTCACCCCGAACAATAAAGTTAGAGGGATGAGAGCTAGGTTGGTCGACTCCGAAGTGATTCAAAGGCGATGATGTTCTTGATGGTTGTTGATAATGGGTGGTTGTCGTCTTGAGGGCTTGTTGTATTGATGTTGTAGAGTGAAGGTGCATGGACGACGATGGGACGAAGGAGTATAGAGATATATGCTTAAAGCACCTCAGTGCCTTGGAATCCGCAAGCGCCGTTCGTCAGCGGTCAGGTCAGCCTTCCTAAACACCGTCTTCCGCAGGCCGGTCGGTGCCTGCTCGCACGTCTGTCCGACCGGGCCCCTGCAAACTCAGTTTCTGGAGTTTGGCAACGGCCGCAGCACCCTGGCTCCGTCTGCCTGGCCAATCGCACTGCGGAGCTGCGCGTTTCCGGCTGCATGATTACTTTGCTGCTTTCAATCTACCACAGTCCACAGGGCAGTGCTTATGCGAGCTGTCCGAGTATCATACTGCTGGACTGCTGAGAGTCATACTGCTTGATGTGGTAATCAATGCTCGCTGCCTGAGTGCCTGAGTGCCTGAGTGCCTGAGTGCCTGAGTGCCTGAGTGCCTGAGTGCCTGAGTGCCTGAGTGCCTGAGTGCCACTTGAGACACCCGGCACATTTCACACACTTACTCATTTGCGAGCAGTGTGAATCACTCCGTGCCGCGCGTTGCCTTGCCTTGCCATTCTACCTGAGGCCATCTTGACACATTGCCGAGCATGCCCAAGAAAGTAACATTGCTGTAGGCAGCTGCCGAGGCCTCCGCGGCAGCAACGTGGAGCCCAAAGAATCAGGCAACGCGATTATTGACAGCGCCGTCGCATTCGTATCTCGTTACACAGCGAATCGTATCGACGACGCACACACGCGACCGTACACCCAGCCCTATGCACTATACTGACGGCCTGACCGTCTGAGGGGACATTCGGGGTGGTAACGCGGTTCTGTGGCTGGAATCGCATGTTACACTGTAGTATTGAAGCAGGCCACTCCGCTCAATGGGCTGAGAATTGTTCAGCTTCCACGCATGAAGTGCCAAGGTACCTGCGTAGCGACAAGTGTTCGTTCACTCGGATGCTATGCGCGACAGCGGCCGAACATATGACTAGGTCCGTCTAAGGCACTCGGTCGGGACTGTGACTGCGAGCGAATCACAACGTTTCAAGCTCGGGTAGATTCCTTGAATCCCGCCTCGCACCGGACACAACGTGCTCCGGCCACTGCTTCCCAGCCACAAGTATACAATAGAAGCCTTTGCTCTCGTCAGCCAGCCTCGTACCATGACCGTATAGCACTTGGTCTGTGAGGCATTGGCCAGGCGGCAACATTGGATTGGAGCGCAACAATTTGTGCACTGCACTGCCCCCGATCAAACATGAGCCATGCAACGATCTGGCAGCTGCTGGAGCAACGCGCTTTCGTGGGACGCAGGTCACAAATCAGTGCCAAGGGCTAGGTTTCCGTTTCGGACACCGTGGTTCGTGTGGTAGATATGTTAGAGGGTTTGTGCCTGGACAGGATTACTACTCACCTGCTGCAAGCATGCGACGGGAAGACTCACGCCGTGCCTTCGGGCTTCAGCTTGGCTTGACTCCTTCGCTGGAATCAATCGACAAGGGGCGCAGGGCTAAGCGAGCTCGCGCAGAGCACGTGAAGGATGGGGAACAGTCCGAACAGAGCAGATCTCTTCGAGGTGAGATCTCCAATCGCCGCTGACAAACCGTTCAACGCCGATGCTGGAATCTTGCCGTGGGCCATATCATCTTGCAGAAAATCAAACAATGGATATGCTGATGAATCCGACTCTTGACAACTGGCTAGACGACTCGAATTTTGTTCCTCCTCACGAGAAGCCAGCGCAGAAATCTGCGCTTGCCGCTCACTATCACTCCGTCACAGATAGGTCCCAGGCTCCCAGCGGACCCATCCGCAACCTCACCAGCCCTGGTCAGCCAAACTCTCTCACAAAAGTATGTAAGCGCAGTACCTTTATGCGCCCTGGACTGCACGCCCAATCCCCTTCGGAGAGACAGAGGCCCCTACACACACCAGTGGACATTCAACTTCAGCTTTATTGAGTCTTGTTCAGATGACACGGCGTGTTTCCAATCCGCAAGTGCCCAGCATCCGCAAGGTAATGCACGAGCGAGCGCCCTTGCATGGACTCCGCCCCGAAACACTTTGAGGCCTCCTCTCTCGGCTTGCTGGCTTGCTGGCTCGCCGAATCCTCCTTGCAACAACTCCGCAAAGTACAGCTTCTCCTGAAAAAAGCCAGCATTCGCCGACTAGGTCATGCGCAGGCTCACCGTTTGGAAGCAATGTACGAAAGAGTATCAGGCTTCGCCGGAAGTGGTTTGAGGCAGTGCCAAGCATAGCATTCTAGTCCTTTTATGCAAGCTTGCATCCCCAGATGGGACACGCCAAGCTGCCAGCATATGTCCAAATGCGGAGATTGCTTGTTGCGTCTGAACCTCAGGACATCTTGCCGTCGTCCTCCGGAGCCTCGGATCGGTATCAGGATACACAATCTCTGCACGTTCGAGCTACCGTGGCTCGCTGCAAGCAGCTTTGCGATGCACGCAGCTTCCGGCAGAAGTGCGCGGGAGGTGAAGTGCGAGCGTTGGAGAGTCTCGGTGTACTGGCCGAGCGCGAAGATGTCGAGAGCACAATCACATCGTTGCAACGTCGCTTTCGGACGTGCCATGCAGTCTGCTTATCGAAGCTCTGTCAGAGCAAGACGTGTGCAGCATTGAAGCCGTTGTGTGCCGGCCATATTTCCGCACCATGCGCCTTCCACCCGTGAGTCCAAACTGGTCGTGGAGCAGCCAGAGGTTCTGGTCAATTATGGGATCACTTTATCGCAGCATAAATAATGAAGTGCACGACCTGAATCGCCATCAAAGTGACACAGTCGCTCTAGGCTCTCGCCACAAGGACCCGAGCAAAGCCAGGTAAATGGATATCATCGGCAGGAATCAGCAACTGCATGCTGGGAATGTGTTCCGAGTCGATAAAGAGTCTTCTCCGCTACCATTTAGAGTTGGCTTTGATGCCAGTGATTGCTACTGTTCTCAAGCCCATTGCGAAGCATGTCTTCTACCGACACTCGTGGAAAAGGTGAGTGGTACGCAAAGAATAAACCTCGATGAGAGGGGGCCAAAGCAGCAGACACGCTGTTCTTGGCCCGAGATTGATGGACTGAGATCACTGAGGACTCTAACATCATCAGTCTTGACGCGAGGTCAGGCTGTTGACGAACTCCACCGGCATCGCCTCAATGTGGCTCACGAAACCCCTGCTCATCAACATCAAGCTCCACCTGCACCCGAGTCATTCCTTTCAATCCGATCTTTTCACATACCCGTTGTCCATGATCCGTGGCGGTCTTAAGGTATACAGGTACACCTTCGAACTGTTCGGCGTGCCTCTCGATCTGCCATTTCAACAAATCTTCCGGCGTATCCTTTTCCGGCATGAGATGGATCAGTTTCTAACAAAATGCAACATGCTCCATCCTGCTCTTTGAGACTCAACGGCTTAAGGATTTTTGGCCCGTTCTTCTCGCCCAGAAGGAATGTCGATTGGAATCGATAGTCGTCCGAGGGCCCAGGAGGAAAAGCGATTTAAACCATCCCGACACTGTGAGGCTGTAGGCCGAGGGTCGTCTGCCCAGCGGCAGGAAGCAGGATACAGCAGCTGGACCATCACTATTCGGAAGCGTTGCTAAATCTTTGTGTCCTCCAATTCTGCGAATCATTGGGGGTAGAGCTCGGTAACAGGTTAAACGAGAAGACGCTGTTGGGTCCAAACGCTCCTTCCTAGTGACTTCCCTAGCGACTTCCAGCTGGATCAATGCGGACGATAAATTCTGCCACCAGTTGACGTCCCTCGTATTGGCGTCAGTGATCTTGTCTTCCCGGAAGGATAACTTTTACTTAACAATTGAGACCAAAGGCGTTGAACGTCAATCAAGCAAGAAGCTCATCTTCCTCCTCTCGATCTGGACGAAACGATGCCATTTGCTCGCTAACAACCTCTCATCGAAGCGATCCTCAACCTACTACTCTCTCAATCACGAAGTCACAAGGCAGCGCAATTACACACATGGTGGCATACTGCTGCCTTAGCCAACCATGCTATTCCTCTAACTCGTGAGTCGGCAGCACACGGTCTTGATTTCCTCCTTGTGAGGATTCGTGGCGGCTCCAGCATTGATAGAATGAGAGCGATGTGCCCATTGAGCACAGCCAAGATGTTCACAGCAGACCCTATCTCAACTGCTTTGGTCTGGACAGCGTGCGTCATCATAATCCTTCGGGTGAGATGCACATCTCTAAGTCCGCGGTCCGCGGGATGCGAGGGAGAGCTCGAAGTCCGGCTTCCGTATGAGCATCTCCGGCTAAGTAAACAGTACATCGCATGACGTTGGCCGTGGTGGGGCAGGCACGAGGGAGTGGAGTGAGAAATCTTGGGAGCCACAAGCGAGGAACCAACTCAATTCATCCTCTTGGTACACCAAGCAAACAGTGCATGCCATAGACAGAGTAGGCAATGTCCAAAACGATCCTCCTCACCGGCGCCTCACGAGGCATCGGCCTCAGCATAGCCCACTACATCCTCTCCCAACCCTCCAAACACAACCTCATTGCCGTTTCCCGAACCGAAGAACCTCTCCGCGCCCTGCAATCCCAATACTCTCCCGACCGCGTCGGTTACCTCGCCGTAGACCTCTCCGACCTCAGCTCCGGCGAAAAAGTCGTGAACTTAGCTCTCCAAAAATTCGGAAAACTCGATGGCGTGATTGTAAACCATGGAGTTCTGGATCCCGTCAAAAGAGTCGAAGACAGCACGGCGGAAGAATGGCTCGCGGCATACACGATCAACTTCTTCTCTGCGGTCGCAATTGTGAAGGCTGCCATCCCTGCTCTTAGGGAGAGTAAAGGAACTATACTTTTTACGAGCTCGGGCGCAGCGAGTAATTCTTATTCCACTTGGGGTGCTTATGGGAGTGCGAAGGCGGCGATGAATCATTTTGCTGCTACTTTGGGGAATGAGGAGAAGAGTATTACGAGTATTGCGATTCGTCCGGGTGTTGTGGATACGAACATGCAGAGGGATATAAGGGAGAAGCACCGGGGGAGTATGGATGCGAAGGATGCGGCGAAGTTTGCGGAGCTGAAGGAGACGGGTGGGTTGTTGAGGCCAGAGCAGCCGGGACATGTTATGGCGAAGTTGGTGTTGGCTGCGCCGAGGGAGTTGAGTGGGAAGTTTTTAACGTGGAATGCGGAGGAGTTGAAGAAGTTTCAGCAGTGAGGGAGAATGGTAATGAAGCTATCTGAGAATCTAATCGGTGAGAACGACATGGCCAAGAAGGACGCGAGTCGAACAGCACGAAAGTGTTTGCTGTAAAATGGGGGAGGGGCGAAGCTCAAGAAGAATCTGAGGAGCAGTCAGCAATGAGTTTTGCAAAGACGTGCAGCTTCGAGGAGAGGATAATGCCGATCAGTTGAAAGATGAAAAGCATACATTTTATTCAACAAGAAGCCGCAAGGACCTTCAGGTTTAGCATGGAATGTTTTGTTGCATCATAGCAGCAGAGATTGAGGGCTCTGATGAGGAGAGCTCGGTGGAGAACTTACCATGGAAGAGGGAAAATTCGAGAGCGACTCGATATGGAGGGATGTCAGTACCTGCGTGTTCAAAGTCAGCGACAAGCTTCCTGTCGTCGACGAAGATCTTTGATATAGAGATAGACTCGAATCATCAGGTAATCGAACCATAAGTCTGTTCCGTCATGAAAGATCGGCATTTGATAGTACTCTTGTTTGCTCATCATGTTGTCTGGTGCCGTAAAAAGAGGAGCAGCATACCTTTAGCATTCATGGAGGATACCACTTCCGGATGACGAACAGAGTACTGCGCTACAGCATTTCCAACTCCTGCTCGCGCAACGCTTTTACAAGAGCCTGAAGCGTGTCCAGGCTATCAAGGAATTTCGTGGCTCTGCAGTTCTGGATCTCATCAGTTCGCTCGTCGCGTGAATGCCATCACTGTCGCTGATCATCGATGTTCGGCTCATAAGTACTACATCTTTCCAGAAGTCAGCCCAAGTTCATGTACGCGTTAGGCGGAAGAAATGTGAGGAATGGTTTCTTTCAGCCAGTGCTTTGGCGGCACAGTGTAATCACCACGGGGTTTTGGGTTGTGTATGATAGGGGCGACAACGATGATCATCATAGAAACGAGGGATGGAGAGATGTTTGGGATACGTACCTGTGGCAGCGGACACGACAAGACCGCAAGAGTGGTGTAAGTTGAACTCGCAAGAAATATTTCGGCGAAGGGAAAGCTCTTTAGTGGAGCTCCGCATTCCTTGGCACAAGTGCAAAGGGGCGGGGCGGCGCCTGCCGTTAGCGTCACATGCCTTTGTGCCAGTCACAGGCCGAGCGCGAGGCATAAATACATCGACCGCAACCTTCAGACACAAACACACACCAACTCTTCTGAAGGACAGCCTATTCACGAACTACAAATATCAAAATCCACGCGCCAGATCCCACGCTCATACTCATACCAAACGCGACCATGTCCGACAAGGAGTTCGGAGGTATTAATTCTGGACAGCTTGGTATTCTTTCGGCGCTGACATTTGTAGGCAACGATGACCTCTCTCTCCCCAAAGCGACGGTCCAGAAAATCATCAACGAAGTACTTAACACCAATCCCGCGCTCGCTGAGTCGGGCCAGATGACCTTTGCGAAAGAGACCCGAGACCTGCTTATCGAATGCTGCGTCGAGTTTATTACTATGCTCAGCTCACAAGCCAACGACATCGCGGAGAAAGAAGCGAAGAAGACCATTGCATGCGAACATATAACTAAGGCTCTGGAAGAACTCGAATTTCCAGAGTACGTTCCCGAACTCAACAAAGTTGCGGGTGACTTCAAGGTGGAAATGGGCAGGAGAGAACGTAAGCAGACCAAGATCGAACAAAGTGGCATGAGCGAGGAGGAGTTGCGAAGAATGCAGGAAGAGCTGTTCAAGAGCGCCGGCGACAAGTATACTGCGGGAGGAGAATGAAGATGCGATGCGGACCATGATGTGACGAGGACATGAATAATGAGCATGACTTCAGCAGGAACTGAAGAATAAGCAAATGGCGAATCCCTCATTTGAAGCATTCTCAAATGGAGGCTCAATGCCTTGCGCTGGACAGGCAGGAGATATTTTCTGGACACTACGATTCACGCTGCGCCAAGTCTCTATCGCTACTCATTTGCTGCTCTGGGAGGCGCGGAGCCCGCGACGAAGGTCTTGTGTGTAGGCGCTACGGAACCGACGGATAGGAGATGCACGATGCGGCCAGCGCCACGGCAGCACACATGCGATGCTGCTTCAGAAATTTCTTCTTCGCACTGCTGTGCTATGGCGCTTTTATTCTCTAGATTTTCCAAGGATCAGAAGGGCGAAGCAGATGGGTTGCAGTCGGCGTGGCTACACAAGCGAGGCGGAGCATGTCTTGGCAGGTGCAGATATCATCTCGGGCTCAGCTTTCTCATTTCGTACCCAATCTCCTCCAATATCATGGCTGACGGGCAGGATGATCTGGAGTGTCGGCCTGTGTTGAGAGACGCCAGGAGGCAGATAAGATTGTTGCATACTGCACCTTCAAGAAAGAAGCAGAAGATTCGAGAGGATGTTGAGGAACTCCAATGCACGACAACAGTTCACGATCTCGAAGCCGTTATTGGTCTTTACGTCGCAATCTCCTACACATGGGGCGCCAGAGACTGCAACAAGAGACTGGTACACGTCAATGGGCATCTCGTGAAGGTGCAACACAATTGTTGGTATGCACTCATGCAAATGCAGCGACATAGGGTCGGCAGCCTTTACTGGATCGACTGTCTATGTATATACCCAGATGCCCATTCTGAGAAGCAGCCCCAGGTTTCGCGCATGAATGACGTCTACGCCAACACACAGAGATGGTTGCGGCATGCATTGGGCCTGGAGGCCTACGAGAGCAGTACTTCAAATAGGATCACCGGCACATGTTCAACAACGTCTTTGTTCATAACCCGCGTCAGAAACTCTTCTGATGGATGTCGAATTTGAGCTACTTCAATCGCCTTCAGGACTGTCCAAGAGTTTGAGCTGGCAAGAGCGCATCAAATCTTTTGTGGCAACCAGAGAACGGATGTTGCTGTTCTGTGACGATCTTGTTGAACATCTTAATGATCTTGCGCGAGACCCACCTGGAAGGGATGATTTCGGCCGAGTGCGAAGCACAGTGTCTCTGATACATAGGCAATCGGTTGGTGAACACATATGCGAGTCGCCGCTGCCCGAAATTCTTCTTAGAAAAGTCGTGTTTTTAGATCTAGACCACAAGCAGCTCGAACGGCTTAGTAATAAATCCAAAAAAATTATAGAATGTACTATAAAATAAAGCGAAAAATGTAATGTTTTTAGATTTTAGATATCTAGTAAGTTTTTTTTTAAAAAAAAGACCTTATATAGGCCTTATATAGATAATCCGGCTTTTTAATAAGAAAATCCCGGCTTTTTAGAGAAAGTATAATCTATCTTAACGCGTCTATATATTTTAATCCTAAAGGTTAGTAGTCCGAGAGATAGATAAAGTAAAAAAAGTTATGTTTTTAAAATATAAATAAAGGAATATATTATCGAGTACTTACTATCGAGGGGAAATTTTTTAAAGATATAGCTAGATTCTACAATACGTAAAAATGGGCGTAGGGCTAGGACGTATCTACTAAACCTACTAGATACTCCCTTAGAGGTAGTCTAAGCGTTTCCTAAGACTACGATCGAACTAGATTCGTTAGGGCTAACGTCGCTTCGGAAGCTACTTACAAGGCTAGATATCTATCCGACAAATTCGGGCCTAGGTCCCTTCTAGCCTTAAAGAATTGTCCCGTTCGCTACAAAAGCTTTGTAATTTCTAAAGTAATAGATAGGCTTTTAGGTCGATATTCGGGCTCTCGTACTTACGAGACGAAGTATTACTACGAATAGTAGAGCCAACAATAGCGAGATATACTAGGTTTTGTAGATTACGTAAGAATACTAAGAATAGCGGCTCTTTAGTATTAACCTATATAGTTTGCTAGATAGAATACTCCTCTTCTACTCTAGTAGAGTCTAAATCGTATCCTTATACTACTAGAATATCGATAATAATCTAGCTACTACCTAAGCTAGCGAGTGCCGTCTTTCTATATACCGCTAGTTACCTCTTAAAGTAGTATTTCGAAATGCCGTAAGCTTAGTAGTATAAAGATCCGCCGCTAGAGCGTACTACTCGATTACGTAAGCAAGTCTCGAAAGAACTACCGGACTATAAGGTAGCGGTTATAAGGCGCGAGTTACCGAAGAAGTAGGTAAAGAAGGGCGCGAAGAAGAAGATAGCGGCGTAGGCGCTTAAAGATCTAATAAACTCGTAAGCAAATAATACTAAAGCGAACTAACGGTTTACGTAGTAGTAGAAGGATAACGAGGATACGTCGACTATAGTAGATTGTAATATAGGCGGATAAGTTAATAAAGGAGAGTTAACGCGACTCGGCAATATACCTCTACTAAGGTAGCGACTTATCGATAGTATATTAATAAATAAGGACGATATCGAGACGGCTTCTATCGACTCGCGCGAGTGTTTAGTATACAAGTAGACCTAGAAACTTCTTACCGGTAAGAAGGTTACCTTATCGAAGAATTTTGACTATACTAGCTCTAGTACCTATTATAGCGATAAGGCCTATCGCTAGGCCGTCGATACTACGAAGAAAGAAGGCCTCTTTATTAGTCGTTACTTTGTCGTTATTATAGTAGCGAAGGTTACAATAAAGGACGAGTTTAGGCAAGACTTTGACTTACGTAAGTAAGTGCTTAACCTTACTTCTAGCTAAATACTAATCTCTCTTATATAGCCGAAGACTATATAAAAGCGCTCTCGGAGATACTTAATCTATATCGTAAAGATAAAGACAAGGTCCGTATTAATATAGAGTTCCTTACTACTATAAAAGACGTACCTACTACCGCTCCGAAGATTAGCAAACTAAAGCTAAACGATTAACAACTTGTCGAAGGAGAGGCCCTTATTACTAAACGTCGTAACTTCGGTAATCGAGCCTACGAGATTAAGGCTAACAATACATGTACCCTTAATAGCTACGAGAATAAGGGGAAATAGTACTATCTACCTCCTAATCTTCCGAATATTCCTAGGTATTACTTGTAGCTCTCGAATGCCTCCTTTAGCTTATAGTCTTTAGCTTAGAATAGCGGACAACCTAGCGTTAATTCCAAGACCCTATTATAGAACGCTCTAGACTAAATAAAGATATATAACGATAACTAGAAGAAGTAGCTTAAGAAAGAACCTAGAATACTACAACTACCGGATTAGACTCCTTATCGCTCTCGATCTATACCTACTTCTATCTAATAGGCCGCTATTAATTACTCGAAGCTTCTCGAGATAGTATTTAGCTTAGCTACTAGTTATAAGCTACCTACTACCGCTATTATAGTAAGCGCTTAATCTTAGTAAGAGTCTCCTATTCCTACAAGGGTTGCTACTATACTCGGAACGCTACTAAGAAGTCTTCTTAGATAGTTCTTTAAATAGGTAGCAAAGTAGCTAGACTAGTCTAAAGTAGAAGATACTAAATAGCTAATAAAGATCGAAGCGTACTTTGTTAAAGAGCGATATAACTATAATTAGATATATTAGCTATCGATAAAGTAATAGAAGGAGCTTAGCTTCTTTAAAGGCGACTATGGATCTATAAGAGATAGCCTAAAGCGCTTTTAGAAGTAGAAGTTAGTAGAGCGGAGTAGGTAGTAGTATATACTAATAATTACGATATTTATAACGGAGTAATAGGCGTGCTTTTACTATAAGATTAACTAGTAGTTTAGTAGCAAATTAATTACTTCTTTGTATATTAGTCCCTCCGCTAGGTATGCCTCAATTATTGTTAGGAATTCCGTAGTATGTAAAAAGCGGGAATACCCGTTATACGGCTAGTAGCCCCCTTTATATTCTTTTACTACTATACTACAATATTATAATATAAAAATTAATACGGAGCTTGAGATACATATAAAGAAGGAGCGTATTAATTTTTATAGTAGAAAGTGAATATGTTATAGCTCTATACTAGTAGAGTATTAAAGCTATATATTATCTAATCGAGCTAAATTCCATCGATATCGTAACCGCTATGTTTGAATAGTTTCCTTATATCTACGCTAGTAACATAGTCTAATGCCTAGTATAAGAAGTTAGCAAAGTTAGTATACTTACTTATACGACTCTTGTTCTTTTTTATCTATATTTTAAGAATATTAAAGGTCTGTTCAATAGGGTTTAGATCTAGCGAATATAGCGGCAAGTATTCGAGCCTATAGCCTACTAACGTAACGATATTCTCGACCTACTCGCTATAGTAGATTAAATAATTGTCTATAACAAATATTATCTCTAGGCCTTTAAGAAGCGGTAGAACCTATGTCTCGAGCTAGTCGTTAAAGGTAACTTAGTTAATAGTACCTTTAACGTATAGAGTATACGGCAAATAGCTATTAATAGTAAGAGCCGGTAGGACTAATAGGCGCTTCTATCGCTACGTATACTATATATCGTAACAATCTATACCCTCTAGCGACTATCCATATTTCCTATGCGTAGTCTTCTTATTCGAGGCTATTTTATCTAAGAATACTAACTTCTCGATAGGCTAGCTCTTTATCTTCTTACTCTAAACGGCCCTATTCCTCGTATTCCTTTCCGTAGCTATTTTACGCGACTACTTTCGAGACTAATCTATAACGCTAGTAAGGGTACGGTAGACCGTAGAAGGGTAGACTTGTATACTAAACGTATCGTATAGCTCGAGATATATCTCTTTAAGATATACTTCTAGTCGATCTCCTAAATATTCTTCTAACTACTATATAGCATTAGTACTAGTCGTTTAAACACCCCTAATCCGCCCGAATCTATACCTCTCGCATCTTAGGCGTTAGCGCCTTCCGCCTACCTAGCTACCCTCGAATTAGATAGTAATACTCGTCGAATAGGTCTATATTTATACGCTATCGATATAGCGTCGATATGCCGACTCTAGTCTTCTCGTAGATCTGTTTTATAGTGAAATTACCTCGAAAGAGCTAGGTAGCTTTAGTAGTCGTATCTATAGGCATTTTAGTACTATTACCGTCTCGTTTCGTAGGAGGCTTCTTCGGCGGTTTCTAAGGCTTCTTCGGTATAATTAACAACACCTACAATGCGTCTATACTATGGAATATACGGCAACACGATATAAGAGAGAGATTGCGATATTTGGTAGTAAGGCTCTACTAATTCTTGGCATTCTCACGTAATCTGCAAAACCCAGTAAGATCGTTTGCTGTGGTACAGCACTGTGGTCGCACTTCTCTACAGCCTTGCACCACATCCTATCTGAACACTACCAAGGACTCTGCAGTTACTTTCCATAGCCATGTCTTCCCTCAAACCAATCAAGATCTGGGGCGAAGCAAAAGCAAGCAAAAACCTACTCCCCAATACTACCTCCTCTCAAAACTAACCATGTACTGCCCAGACACCAAACCCATGGAAAGTCCTCATAATCCTCGAGGAGCTTCAGATCCCATACGAGCTGAACGAGATCCCCTTTACCGAAATCAAACAAGAGCCATACATCTCTCTCAATCCCAATGGGCGTGTCCCAACAATCGAAGATCCAAATACAGGCATCACCCTCTGGGAGTCCGGTGCCATAATCGAATATCTCGTCGAGACTTATGACAAGGAAAATGCTTTGCAATATACTTCTTCTCTAGAGAAGCATCTTCAAAGTCAATGGTCATATTTCCAAGCTTCTGGTCAAGGACCATATTTTGGTCAGCTGGGATGGTTTTCGCTGGTAGGCCCTCTTTCTTCGTCCAATCTTACATGCCTTAATTCTTCTAGTTTCATCCCGAAAAGATCCCCTCAGTCCTTGACAGGTACAAAGCCGAAGTTCGCCGCGTTCTTGGCTTGATTGATGCTCATCTCACCAAGACCGGACAGCAATACCTTATTGGCGAGAAGTTGTCGTATGTAGATCTCATGTTCGTGCCTTGGCATGAGATTGCGCCTAAGCTTTTGATGGGAGAGGGTTTCCTCGAGGAATGGGAGAAGACTTGGCCGAAGACATGGGCTTGGCATCGGAAGTTGATGGCCAGGGATGCTGTGCAGAGGACACAGGCTTTGAGGGACTCAAAGTGAGGGCGTATCGCTTTGAGATTGTGCAAGAATGATGGTGGAGCAAGCGGATCAGGTGCTCAGATGGATCGTCATCACAGAGTTGCTGCATGCGTAGAACCTCAGGGTGTTCGAGTCAATGTCTTTTGCAAGTAGTGTTACAGCTGCATGTGCCCTATCCATGTGAAAAAGTCTTCGATCACCCCGAACGCCTCGCTATGCGGGTATAGAATTGATGATCATCGCTCATGCTTTGCTTGATGTTCCTGCCTCTGCCCGTTCTCTCGCTTCCTTCCTTCGCTGAGCCTGGTTCGCGAAGAATATCTTCATTTGATCCATCCTTGTCACAAAGAATGACTGTTTGTGCGCAAAGTCCTTCACCAGAATTCCCAACGCCTCTGCGTACTGCACTGCTTTTTCGTAGTCATCTTTGCTTCCCACTTCCCTGATAAGGTAACCTTTAGTGCTCGTCATTCTTTCGCCTTCGATCTGCCAAAGTCTGATCTGATCGACCACTGTCGGCGGCAGAATCGGCGCGTTGTGTATGGAAGCGGTACGTCGGAGAATCGGATGCGCATGTGTTTGCAGGTAGGAGATTATTTGATTACTCGTGATGCCGGAAGAGATCGCAGCCTGGACTGAAGTCTTGGTGATCTTTGCTGTGACAAGGTTCGGATATCGTGTGTGCAGACTGGCAAAGAGGCTCAGGATGCTAATGAGAAGAGGCGAGTTGGTGTAGGCATAGAGACGGTAATTTGTCTCAAGTATAATGAAGCCTTTGTCGTTAGCCGAAGCTCCAAGGTCATCGTTACTGCTGGCGGAAGTCGTCGTTGTGGTCGAGGTATGACTGCTGTTGAGTAGAGCTGGCGCATCAGATGTAAGGGTGGTGGCTAATCTGGTTGGATAGTACCGGTCTGATTTTGCCGGGTGGAATATCAAACCAAGATCTGACAGATCCTCAAGCATTTTTAATTGGGTTGCGGTGAGATTCGACGTCGAATACGATGTTCCAAGTTCGAGTGAGCCGAGCGTGAAAAGAAACGAGAGGACATCTACTGGGTCCATCTGCAATTCCTGGAGCTTCAGTATCAGTACTAGGAGTGCACCTCGTTGCAGATGTCGGAAGTACAAGATACTTACTATTTCCGAAGTCTGGAGGTATACAATGAGTAGAGACCAGATCTGCGCGTTCACATCTTGTAAGAGAAATGTGAAGCCATCCGTGGTGATGAACCTCTGTCGGCCCCCATTCTGCGATTGCACAAACTTGCCATTAGCAAGCAGCGCCTTTGTGCTTTGCTGAACGTCGATGCCACCACTCAGAGCAGAATTGGCGCTTCCTACAACGTAATATAGGATAGTTTCCCATTGCTTCCGGGCAAAAGTGTCCAGGAAGTCGATCGTCACAAGGGCTTTATCTGGCGTGGTACATGGCACTCCAAAGCTCCTGTGGGTTCCACCGCCAGTCAGTGCCTGTCTCAAGCTCTTGGAGAATGCTGGACTGAGTCTCAAAGCGGGACGTCCTTCGTATGTGTCATCGAAAAGAATACGCAGCCGATTGAGTATCGACAATGCACGCTCTTTCGTCTGCACACTGTCGTGCTCGGGCTTGACCCATATGTCTAGGTCTGCCACGCTGAATGGCGTCGGCATATACAGCATGGCCATAACGAGTGTCTTAGCCATGTGAGGCAGCATGCGCCTAAAGATGGCCAGCGCTGTGCTCGGCTGTTGATACAGCTTGGTGAAGGTCGTCCCGGGCAGCTGCTCGAGGTACTCCAGCGCCCGCTGCGCTGAGGACGACATGGTAGCGGCGGTGTCGAGGCCGTCGCCGGGCCTGGTGGTGCTTGTGTGGTGAAGTCATCGTTGATTGCAGGAGACAGAGTCCTTACTTCAACATCGGATTCGATGAGAGTGCGGGTCGTTCCGCCTGTTGCCTTGACGGAAACAACTTCACGATGAGTCTTCGCCTCACTTCCTAACATCGACACATGCTCTCGGGTCCCATCCTGTATCCCGTACGGCACAGCGCTGATCGCGTATGCTCTAATCTTCGCAGGCGTGGCTTGGAATTCATGCAGCGGCAAGCACAATCGATGCGCCCACTGGCCTGTTCCACAATGCCTTGAAACAATGCGTCAACCCGCCGACCAGGCCACAACAGAATCAATATGCCTAGCACGAGATACTGGCGCCCATTTCTTGTCGCCCTTCTGCTGCTATTTTCGGCACTCTCTGTGGGTCTGGACAACGCCGGGAGTCCATTGCGACAGAAACTTGCAAGAGACTACATCAACAGGACCGCCCTCGGGACTGAGGTATCGCCTACAACACGCGCGAAAGTACATCGTGTCGCGGACTTGATGCTAGATGTGTACAAGACTTTGGTTCATATGCGTTACCTCGAACCAGAGGCCATTGAGCTAGGTCCACGCGACATCAATGTCACACTCTGCGAAGAGCACAAAATTGATAAGTCAATTGTCTATCTTTGGCAAATTCTCCCATACCTTGACTTGAGCTATGCAGAGGCATCGGCTTTCATCTTCGGCGGCACGTTCGTGGACTTCCGTGACGAGCAGCATGTCCTGAACAGTCGTGATCCCAAGTATGCGCTCGCATTCGACAATCAAGAAGAGTGCGGACAGGATTTTGAAGCCGATGAGGATGTTGAGCTAAACTTGCCTTATATGCAGCCCACCATGACCACCTTGAGCAACCCTGGAAACCATCAATGTGTTCTGATCTACGATGTTAAAACTGATCGTATCTGGATTACCAATCAGCTGGGCGGTGGAACATGTGACCCTGCATTGCGAGATGTTCCTGCCGGCCCTAAACTCAACAAAAATCGTAACGAGTTCATGCATGAGCCGAGCAGGTCAGCTGCGGAAGTGCTCAAAGACATCGTGAAATGGTACTATGAGCTGTCTGAGATACCTGGGGCTGATGGCGACTATGGCGTGCCAGACTGGAATTACGCTAGCTTTAAAAAGATATATCAAAGGCATGGGTGGCCAGACTCTTTCGATGGATTCGCTTTCCAGGCCAATTTGGCGCGATTTCGAGCGCGAGAGAGATCACGATATTTTCTCGATGAGCCACGCCATGAGCTCGAGAAATTCCAGCTTTGGCGGAGTTTTGGACGAGACGATCTGGAAAGAGCTACAAACGACCTGCTCGCCTCCAACAATGAAGATCAGAAGTACCTTGCCAACTTCAAGCTTTGGAAAGCTCGCAGAAATGAGGAACGTGGCGAACAGAAAGTGCGAGAGGCAGAAGCTAGCTTCACGCGTCTTTGCCCGGGTAATGAATGTCAGGAGTCCACCGCTTTGGGTCGGCTTGAGATTGAGGATTTGATGAACGAGATTGAGCACGCCGCTGCAGATTCCTACGCCAGACCGATTCGTCGTCAGCGGCGCGTAGCATTTCTCGCCCAGGCACTGAAGGATGCTGAAGCAGAAGGCGCCGCGTACGATGCCTTCGTGGACTATCGTGGGTCACGCTCTGCTGGACCGTACAGTGAAGACATACGGCTTGCACAGGACCATGTTCGTGATCAAGAAACTCTGCTCGGGCTGGAGCATGAGATCGAAGCAGTCGAGGTCTGGCTAGCTGAAGCGTCCGATACTGCACACAAAGCTAAAGAGGTCATATCGCTGGACTTAGGTCGTTTACGAGATGCACACTGGCACGTCCTGTCGCGAATGAGACAAGCAGCGCGCTGGACTTTGAAAAAGTGGCTGGACCCAAGCATCAGAGCCGCCGTCACGACATGTCGGGTTATCCATTAAGAGCTTGATCTAGCTAGAAAGTTACACAGCTCGGCTTCAAATTGGCTTCACTGCATGTGTCAAGCAGCTTTGACCGGAAAGATACAGCATTGCTATCAGACGAATCATGGCCAATCTCCGCAACATTTCTTTCCACAGGACGTGCATGATTGGAGATCGGTAAAATGAGATGCATGCATGCTATGGCACGCCACTTGCCTCAACCGCTTTCCAAGCAGACTATGTCTTTTGACCTTTTGCTGAGGCTGCACAGTGAGAGAAAGTTTGGTCGGTAGCAGTACAGGTGCTCGGTTCCGCAGCGCGATCGCATGAGATGACAACACCGTTGACCAATCATCCGCGGAGACCTGGAGCACGCCGTCCTCTTGTCCCTCATGATTTTTCAACTTCTACTGGTGTTCCTCTCCACTCATCACTCGATCTAGGAATCCTCTTCTTGGGGGAACAAAACCCCTTGCACTGCCCACGAGAGCAATTTGAGTCCCTTGTGCGCCTTGTGCAGCTTTCTGAATATCTTGTCGACATCTCCAGCCGTCATGTCGCGATTAAGCCGGAATGAAGTTGACCTTACTCGGAAAAGCCCATATTGGCCTCCGCAGCGACAGTCTCGTGCGCACTGGTAGTGGTATCCCAAAGCTCTGACTGGAGGTCGGCTCACGAGCATCCGCTGCCACGATCCAGGAAGGGCTGGTGGCGAGTCCCCATCTGAGCCGCTGAATGCGGTTGGTGTGTCTGCTTTGGGCTTCAAGGCGATGGACTTCAGTTTGTGGTGAGGCATCCAGCTACGTGCTGTGAACAAGAGTGGGTTTAGTTCGCCAGATGGGAGGGAGCGCCCCACACCGCTTTCGTCGGCGTTCATCGGGACTTGGTAGAATGTGCTTTCGACGGAGGCCTCCAATTCCTTAATTTCCAGAAGCCATTTGAACTGGGCTTCGCGAGGTTGGAAGAAGAGCTTTTGCTGAAGATATGGCGATTGTGAGACAACTGCTTGCCATTTTTTGCAGACTCGTTGGTTAAGGAGGAGATCTTTCATTGGCAGGTGCTCGAGGATGCTCTCGAGGAGCTCGGTAGTGGAGAGTACTGCATCGGCAGCGAAGCTCTCTTCGATCGCCACTTCGTCCTTGAGGTTGGTCATGTTGTATCGCCCCGCATTTTCTTCCTGGTCAAGCGTGTTAGATTGGGTGCCACTTCTGGCGCAGCACTTCACATTGTACCTTTTCTCGAGCCGCCATAGCTGGTTCTGCTTGATCTCGTGTCTGGTGTGGGTGGTGGAAAGGGGAGAGAACGATGCTGGACCGCGTTGGCAACGGTGGTGCGGTGTGCACGGACTATTCACATGCAAACGCGCGTAGCAAATCACGCACGAGACTCGGCGACGGCACGTGCAATGCTGCGTCTGCAAGTTTCATTCACTTCTTACGTGTGATTTTGGTCAATGCTTAAGGCTTAGCAGTATAAAAGACCTGGATTTCCTTCTTGTTCTACTACTACACCTCGAGGAGCACCACAAGGACACTTGAAGCAAAATCAACATTTTCCGATCTCGCCTAAGCTTGACCGCCAACCAGAAACATCTCAAACAAACACTCGTCATGGACATCTCGCTTCCGTCCGGCTTGCGCGTCTCCATGTCGGCTTCGGGCATGCGAGTCAGATTGCCTTCTGGTATACGCGTCGACATGACATCTTCAGGCATGCGCGTCTCTTCCGGACTGGCAGATGAGGATGAATTGCCAGAAGACGCTGACTCTCCTGACGAGAATGATTCGCCGGATGAGGAGCATTCGTCCAGCAGAGAAAATACACCAGACGAGGAAGACTGGCCGGGCGAGGGCGACTGGTTAGATGATTACGATCTTCGTCCTTCTGAGCAAACTCCAAACTACGGAGAAAGAGGTGTCGGACCCCTCCCAGGCTTGCCATTGAAGAAAGCAGCAGTCTTCGATGTGCCTGGAGACGCGCCTCCGAATGATCTCTTCGCTCACGAAGTCATGGTGCCGAGCTTCTTCACTTTTGGTCCACACTATCGCTTCGTTAGCCGCACCAACGACCGAGAAATTCTAATCTATGTCAGCGGCTTCTGTCTGGACGCTAAGGACGCCGAAGAAGTGACTGCCGGTTTTGCGTGGGTGGGCAAGCCTGACACCGACGAATTCTCATCTTCGGGGAATTGCAAGCAGCGTCTTGAATTGAAGGGCCCATCCCGGGAGACTCATCAACCAACCACTCAGCGTGCAGAGATTCGCGCTGCTCTTGGTGCCCTCCAATTCCGTGCCTGGGCTGGCGAAGTAAATAACGCAACCCATTCATTCTCACATTGGCTGACCTATTCAGGGGTGGCACAGCATCGTCATCGCAACAGATAGCGAGGGTCTTCACTCAGGCATCACCAAAGACATCGAGTACTGGGCGGCCAACGCCTGGCAGACCGAGGATGGTCAGGCTGTGCAGGATCGCGATTTGTAGGAGGCCCTACTCAATTTCATCAACGACTCTGCCGAACGTGGACTCAAGATCTCGTTCTGGAAGATTGCACCGGAGTACAATGAGGATACTACTCAGCTGGCGATCGAAGCTGCTATCAATAGCATGCCTTGGGATGACTTCACCCCAATTTCCAGGGCTGCACCAGCAATGACCTGAGGAACAGAGCTGCAGTTCCATTCTGTGATGGCGTGTGATATCGCGATCAATACATCTGAATCTGTTCAACGACTGACTGATCACGCGTATCGTAAAGCTGGCGAAAATATGTATTGCGACAGACAGTGAATATCACTTCCTTGGAATCACAATGCGAATCCAGACCTGGGCTGCGAGAGGGTGGCAAACGAATGCAGGTCAGACGGTAAAGAACCAAGATCTGTGCAAGAGGCTCCTCGAGCGGATCAAGTATTTTGCAAAGCATGGCTTGGAGGTAGTTTTCTGGAAGATACCAAGGGAACAAAATGAGTATGCCGATCAGGCCGCCCGAGGAGATGCTCGAAAATCTGATGTGGCGAAGATCACGAAGCATGAGGGCGTGCTTCAGTAGTCGACCGGGCATGAACTCTTCTGAAAAGTATCAAAGTTCAGTATTATGCTGTTTGTCTCTGCGCCAGGACTGCAGCAGAGGAACTTAGTCACAAGACCTGGAGCCCAGCCTCAGCGAACGCGATGCGAAGATGGTAGACGAGCTCACAACTTGCAACCTTGGACCCAAGAATGGCTACGGGGCGTTTCCTGACTTCTTCATCGTCGTCAAGATTCCCTCCAATACACCTTGGATGGTAGCTGGAGGCAGTGAGTCGTTACAACGACGACGACAATTGGCACCTTGTCTCTGACACGAAGTCGTAGAGTCTCGGGCCAGCGTTTTGATTAGCGCGAAATTTGTGTCTTTGCGCTTCAGATCCGGTCTGACACAAGCTTCGAAGAGACGGGATCTACAGCGGGTGCCTGAGAGAGGTAGTTTGTGGAGTGCTCTCATTGCCATACATTACTATCCTTATCTCTGCTCTTCGCTTCTGGTCTTACGCGATGATTCCGTCCTTCATCCGCATAATCTACTACTTGTCTGGCCCTCCATTGCGTGGCTACGCAGGCTTCTGCTGAGTCTTCCATTCCTTATGACCCTTTCTGACCTCACTCACCAGCCGCTGCAAGCCGAGCAGCGACTCCATCTCCCATTGTGGCTTCCTTACCTCGCTCACCTCCGCCTCCAATTCTGCACGCAGCTCCGACGTCCAGGATTCCGCCCCAGGGGCTCCGAGTTCATCCTCCAGAGCGAGTAGTTGCAGGAGCACTAGCGGTGCCGCGTTCATGAGGCGGGCCGATTGCACAAATGAATCGGTCTCGAGTCCTCCAAAGATCATGCCTGGGACACGATCGACTCCGAAAGTTGACTCGATACCCTTCCACCACATTCGCCGTGGGTCCTTTAGATTCCGCATGAGTGTGTGAGTCACCTTGACCAGACTAGCCTTGAATCTCGCATCGCTTCGTTCTAGTACGCCTGGCGTTCTCAAGTACTCAACGAGGTCTTCTGCCGTGTTCTACATGGTCCTTCGCCAGCCTTGGGCACTGAGGAAAGGGTGCTCGCTCTCCGCCATCTCTGATTCGCTTGTGGTGTCGAAATTGACGGGCTCTGCATTCCATGGCAGGGAGATATGCGTGAACTCGAGTGACGTTGCCGCGATGTCGAATGTGAGAAGTAGGTCTGCGATTTTGGAGATCCAGATGAGGTTGGTACTGGCGCCTCTGCTCGGCTCGATCAAGTCCTCTAGACGACTGAGGCTGGTGCGCAGCTTGTCACACTGGATCTGGAATGCTTTAGCGAGTGATACGGCTTGCAAAAGCCTGGTTTCTCTGAAATCTGTGTGTAGATCCATGTTACGTGTGGTATGCGTTTGACTCGATATTACAACGATCGCAAACGGAGGTTGTGTGCAGAGAGGCGCTGCTTGTGAAGAGAAGGTGCATTGTGACAAATGGGCCCGCTGGTGGAAGGAGCCATATCGCTTGCCCTCAAGATTAAAGACTGCCGAGAAAGGTCACCTACACCACTTACCTTGGATTCAATGGTGATGACGACGACAGCTCCAGCATAAGTACATTTTATTATTGATACCGGTCTTCTTGGCTAGTTAATTCGGCTCGATGCTGACCAGAGAACATAGCATACTTCACAGTCCATTCACAGCCCTAGCATCATTTCTCACAGCAGTCGTCGGTGCCTTCTCCAACATCTCCTCCGGACTCATCCTCGACCTCGAACACTTCTCTCGCCCAGCAAAACTCAAGTTTGTCTAGATATTCGTTCTCACCTTCGTCATAGCATCCTGGACATGGAACGCCATCGTTGAGGCGAGGCTATCTCGCATGTCCAATCCGCCGTTTTTCGACCTCGGCGACCGAGCCTTCTTCAACTCTGCATGCGCAGTATACATGATGTTCAGATTCTTCTGCGAAGTGCTTTGGACCTACATCTACTAGCTCATGGCGGAGATCTCAAAGCAGCTCAGGGAGATGGTGACATTTCTAGGACAACGGACAATTTGAGGTCTTGGGAGAGTATCGGAAGGACGATTGCGTATGCTGTTGGAGCAACACACTGACCGAACCAGAAGCAGATAAAAGATGATTTTGCGCTTTGGGGCTTTACGATTCCATTTGCATTACTTGCTGTTGTTGAAAACAGTTCCTAGCAGCGCTACCATTGTCACAGCCGAGGGTGATGCTATCCGGTATGTTTTCGTTGCCAAGCATCAGATGCTGCCATCATGCTGGTTCCCATTGGCTTAAGCTGGTCTTGGTAAGGACAGTGCACACAGCGTCACGCAACAACCTCGCTGCGTATGAACACAGTGGGAATGACAGCATTAGTCCCAATACAGTGATTGCTGGTGGGCCAGACGTCGCTATTAAAGTTTCGTGAAACCAGACGTGCTGCCTGGTACGGTTCAGTGCCCAAAGCGCTCGTGGGGACGCAGTTGTACGCCACTGGGCAGTGCTCAAGCAGAGTATGTTGACAAGGATAGATGATTCCAGTGGCAAGAGCGCCTCAACATTAGTCTGCAATGCTCTACCAAGACAAGCATTGACACAAAGGCTGAGTCCATAACGTCGCACATGGGAGTGCCTGGTGAAGAGAGCATGAAAATCGACAAGGGGCCAGCTACGCGCTCGCTCGGACTTCGTCTTGTAGCCGTCGGGCCTCAGTGTGGTTGTGAGACTCAACGTAGTCTTCTTGCATTTGCTGACTGTGTACTGGCTTTCGTTGCACGTCGCAGAGTCTTTGGTTCGTCACTATGCAAATGTCAATTCGATGGCCGTACGATGTAATGCAATGCGGGCAAATGTGTGATGCACTGGCGATGCTTTCGCATTGGTTGCCTCTTGTATTAGCTCGTATGATCTGTTTCCGTTGAGTGATTACAGTGGTGTTCAATGCTAGCTCACAGAAGCGTGTTGCATGGTGTGCCTTACCATCGCCACACCGTCATGGTATAAGCTGTGGCTTGACCATCCGAGTGCCATAGCAACATGGCAAGGCCTGACATTGTCGCAAAGTAGGAAGCCATAATGCCATTCTCCCTGGCTCTCCGCGTCATGCTGCAAAGTGTCGTATTGGGCCAGCATGGCCTCAAAATTCCCAATGTCAGCGGCGAGATTCTGCCTTGTCGGTGTCCGAGTCAGAGTGCGTCCTGGACAAGAATTGGTGTTGGTGATCAACGATCAGAAGCAGCCTGAACTACGGCATATTCCAGAAGGTGGACCTTTGATTCCCGCGCCGGCTCGCGGAAGAAGAAGCGGCCCAGGTTTGAAAAGTCGGTCACTGGAAAGAGAGTGGCAAATGTCACAATATCAGAGCGTCTCTGGTCTTGGGAATTCGTGGCCACGTGCTGTGCGCACACGCTGCCCGTCACTCAAGCACTGCCAAGGTGTCGCGGTGTGCTGCGCACAGAGCAGTCTTGGCGAACCTATCCCCGCTCGGGTTCCAATCTCCACTATAATATAGTGAGTCCACGAACGCCGATTAGGCGATATTGAGCCGCCGGTTTTGGCTAGACAAGGTATCGATTAGGATTAAGAAGTAGGATAGGTTATAGGCCGTATTAGACCTCTAAGATTAACTTTACTATATTTAAACCTTAGTAAGTAAATAAGATACTATCTAGTATATCTAGACGAGAGGTATATAGACTATAGACTATAGATAAATATAGTATCTAATATCTATAATAGCTATATACTAACTTCTATATAAAGAAAGAATTAAGATAGTACTATAGGCTCTATACTAGAGATATTAATTTAGATAAATACTTCTACTTAGTTATACTACTATAAAGTCTATTATAGTTATATCTATCGACTACGAGTAAGGCTAATAAGTTTTTTATTAAGCGTTTCAAGAAGCTAGAAATATAGATAAAGAACTTAAGAGTAGATTTAAATATATAGTAGTAGTAGTAGGCCTAAGCTATATATAAGGAGTCTACTATAGCAAAGGAAGAGAGTAAGAGCGAAATAGGCTCTAAAAGTAAGAAAGAGCTTATTAGCGTATCCGAGTTTAATTAGTTAAAGACTAATCTAGTAGATTTAATAATAGAAGTAAAGGGCTTAAGAATAATATTATTATCGTTATTATAAGCTTAGTAGAAGGCCTTAGAGCCGGTATTACAATAGCTAAAGTACTTATAGAAGTTATCTTCTTATTATTAAAGATTAGCTTCTAAGTATATCTATATAATTTAATATCTATAATATTATACTAGTTATAGTAATAGATATAGTATAAGTTATACTTAGGTCTATAGGCTTCGTAGGTCTCGCCTACGTTATATTCTCGGCGGCCTTGTAAGTTAGAAGACTAATATTTAAGATCCTAAGTAACTTAAGTAAAGTAATAGAGCTAATACCTCTTAATTTTAGTAATAGTATAGCTTATAATATACTTATAGCTCTTATTAAGACGAGGAATCTTATCTAGTAGACTATCGCCCTTCTTAAACTAATACTACTATAGTTATAGACTACTAGTATTATAATTTATATATATATTATCTACTATAAACTAATCCTTTAATATTCGTAAAAGTAATACTCTCGCTACTAGCTATATCTTTCGTTTTATATCTCGTATTAGACCTAATATAGCTATACCTTTATTAACTAAATTCTAGCTAAGTCGAAGACGATAATTACGTTACTAAATAAAGATTAGATCTAGTAATATTATATATAGTAGTATTATTATAGTATAGGAGATAGAAGTTAATTATAGCTATATTAAAAAGGAAGTAGAATAGTAGATACTATAGTTTAAATTCCTTATACTAAGTACTATAGTAGAATCTAAGCTATTCGTAAATATCTACGCTATCTATATAACTATTATAATTAGTAGTATACTTTAGTATATATTTAGTCTCTTTACCTTTAGTCTAGTATAGCTAGATATAGTTATAAACATAGGTATTAGTATCTCTAGACTTCTAGTATTCCCTTAATTCTTAGTCTATAGGCTAGTAACCTATCGTTAGTATTTAAACGAGATTTCTATTCTACTATAAGGATACTACTATATTATAAATTATCTTATAAAGCTATATATTATAAAGGAACCGAGTTGGCTTATAATATAGATTAATAGTTTTACTAAAGAGTATAGAGAACGAGATATCTATCTATAGCTAACTCTTCGAGCCTATATATACTATACTAGTCGTAGTAATACTATAGTACTATAATATAGTAAAGATAGGAATATTATTAAATAGATTATCTAAGTAAATATAATAGAACTATCGTTAGAAGAATAGTTATAGTAAGAGAGATAGGACTATCTTATAAAGCCTAGATAATTAAGACTTTAGGTTTATAGGCTACGCTATAGTTAGTCTAATTATATCCGCTAGTAGCTTTACGTAAAGATTAGTAAGCTTATAAAAGCTCGATAGAGGATTAACTCTTATCTCTATATTAATATTTAGACTACTTCTACTCTCGTTTCTATCTTTCTAACGACTAGATCTTATAGCGCAATATTAGTACTATAACTACTACTTCTTTTAAGTATTAGAGAGCTCTTCTTATACTAGAACCGGTTCCTTAAAGCTATTAGGTATCCTTACCTTCTCGAACCTCTATTTCTTAGTTAGGCTTAAGAATAACTAACTTCTAATAAATCTAGTATAAGATACTACTATTATATAGAATCTAATAAGGTATAGCTTATCCTTTATTATTATTATATAGTAGTAAATTCTTACATTGCTATACTATTCTAACTACTAGACAAGTAGCTATCCCTATCTATTGTCGAAGGTAAAAGCCCTTAGCCTATATCCTCTAGTACAAAACCCTTCATCTCCTTCCTTCTTTGTAGGATTCCATCCCTACCTTTAGTGTCTATTTAGGCTATAGGACATAGAGAGGATCTCTATAGCTCCTTCCTCTTACTAGGCTCCTATTCCTACCTCCTACCATCCTTCTCCTCCTTTTCTAGCTCCTCCTTTGCAAGGGAGAACTGTTCTAGAAGGCCCTCCTTAATTATCTACCTAGTTACTTCGTTTAGGCCTCTCTTAGTCTACGTAAGCTCCTACTATAATGATCCTACCCTTTAGATAAGTTAGTTCCTTATCCTTTGTCTCTCTAGGTAGAAGAGTATAACATGTTTAGGTATCTAGGCCCTATATCTATATGTGTACTCTAGTGTCTTGCCTAGGATCCTCCTCCTTGTTAGGTATGCGTTTAGGCTAATATGTTTAGTCCTAAGTAGGGTTGCTATTATACTTTACTTCCTTATCTATCCTTAGTATATTTCCTTACCTTTTAGGCCTTCCTACTAGGCTATAGGGAGTTGTTAGCCCTATTAGGATGCCTATCTCCTCCTAACTTAGCTTTCCTATTATATACTCTATTTCTAGTGTACCTACTAATACTTAGGCATTATTCCTCCCTATTAGATGTATTCCCTAGTTTGCCTACTAACCTATTCTACTATCTATCTCTACCTTATCTTTAGGTCTTGTACTTAGGCTATGCCCCTACTCCTCCTACACTCCCCCTAGACCTTTTTACACCTCTCTTAGATATACTTAGTAACTAGTTTATTCTCTATCTTAGCTAATTATTATCTTGCTATCTCTTATGCGTATAGAGAGATAGGTAGGATTTGTATTTCGCTTTAGAGGACCCCCTCTACCACGCTCTTGTATACTTCTACAATGTGTCTTAGCGCCTAGTTTTAGATCTTTTCTAGCCCTAGGGTAGCTCCTTTCCTATATCCCGGTACTCCTTCTAGTATTATCTAGACTTTGGCTCTATATGTTATTGCGGGCCTTACTACTACTATATATAGGTATCTCGCCTTCTAGAATAATACTCCTTATATAGATTTGTATAGCCTCTAGAGTAAGGACATCTATAACGTACCTTTCTCTACTACTTTCTTAATGTATAGGCCTTACTAAAGTTTCGAGTCTACCTAGACTCTTAGTAGTCGGAGAGATAGAGTAGGTCTATCCTTAAACCCTATTATGTTAACTATAGCTTATAGGTTATGTCTTGTCCTACTCCTAGTAAAGTATATTAGTTTAGACGTCCTAGTAGGTTAGGTACAACCCGAGAAATTAGGTCCGGGTTCGGTTTCTTGGCGGGAACCGGACGATTGGTTTAGGTTCGGGTTCTAGGATCTATACTAATTTCAGGTTAGAACCCGGACTTTTTCCGGGTTCTATAAGCGTTACTTAAAAGACCGGCTATACTGCCGGCTATATAAAGGAAGCTTTACTTTTATACTACTTAGTACTCGTCCTATAGTATCTACGTATCGCCTAGGTCGCTATTACCGTAGAAACCTCGGGTAGGTTACGTTATTAATTTCTAAGCTATATTGCTAATTCTTACCTCGCGAAAACTTCGATATTAATATCCTATAACGACCGCGCAAGATGGCTCGCGATAAGCGTATAGCTTAACCTACTATCCGTAGTAGTACTTAGTAACTATATTAAGGCGACTACGAGCTTAGTAACCGTATCTACGACGAGGATAATAAACCTAATAATCGCGTACCGAGCCTAAAGCGT
>LFZO01000357.1:0-39498 GCA_001578225.1 Pseudocercospora musae | reverse complement strand
GCAACGCATTACGGAAAATGCGGCTATTAGGGTATATCTCGAAGTAGTCGTCTTCTACGTCCGACTTAGCGGTTGGAGGCTAGCCTTGCTAGCCGCTCGTTCGGTTCTTATAGGCCTTCCACTCCTTCTAGATAGGTCGTATAGAGTTGTACTTATTATATACCTACTTTATTATAACTACTATTGCGACCTCGCTCCTAAACCGTAGGTTTACTATATCTATAGCCGACTACATTACCTTATCCGGAAAGCCTTAGTTATTATTCTAAGTGCTTAAATCCTCGGCTAGGAACGATAGCATAGCCTTAATCGACTCTTCTGTCTATTTATAGGCCGGCGCGCGTAGCCTCTTTGTAGCTAGCGCATCCTCAATATCGCTATTATTAGGAGCCTTCTTCTTCTTCTTCGATATAGTAGGCGTCTTCGGAGCTACGCGCGTAGGCGGCTTGGACGACTTGGGCGCCATTAATACACTATCTACTACAAAATGCTAAATATAGCCATAGACGTGAGGTGCGTAGTGCGCCAAGAATAGCCTTAGGCAATAGCATGGATTTACCTCTATGGATAAGACGCGTTGAATACCTATATACTGGGGCCGATAATCCACTGGCTTCTAATCCACTGGATTACGTTGCCGACTTAATCCATACCTCTAATCCGCGAGGTATTCAAGGCCTAACTATGTGCGCCTTGAGCCTTGGTCCCGACGCGTGCTGTCCAGTGTTAGCCTGTTACACGACATGGCGCCGTTGACGGCCAGCGCCGAGCATGGGTGGTACAAGTTAGATATTACTTGAACAGAGTACAGGCAAGGCAATCCTGGTATGTGCTGCTAATGCTACAATACAGTATGTGCGCTCCCGACGCGCCCCAAAACGCCACCGTCCAAGTCATACACGAAGCAAACGTGTTATAGATAGCACCGTTGACGCTGTCCCCAACTCGTGCTCGACTATAGCGTCCGTATTATATGTAATCAATGGCCAGGCCGAGTCATATCTCACATATGCATATGCATGTCACATGCCAAGGAAAGTCAGTCTGCGAGTGAAGACTTCCGCAGGCCGAGAAGCCACACGTGCCTTGGATGGTTCTACTATATGCAGCACTGTAATCACTGATTGCCAACCATGGCCTTGCAACAGACAACACCTCCCCCAACTCCGCCCTGCCCATTCCTCGACCTCCCGTGCGAGCTACGCCTCGAAATCTACTCATATGCCATCCTCGACGGCCGACACATCACCATCGGTATTGCAAAGCTTCAGGGTGCGGCACACCACATAATCCATCGGCAATATGGCGCCCAGCGTTCGCCTTACGCAGCTATCCCATTCGACTGTGAGCCAGTCGTTGAGACGCGATACTGCCCGGCGCTCCTCGACGCTGTGAAGCCTGCCACTATCGTCTTGACTGCAGATACCGTACATCCTCCCGAGCATACGTATGAGCACACTCGGACAGCATACCATACGCTTTCTGCTGTGAACAAGCAGGTCAATGAGGAACTGAGAACACACTTTGCCTTCTCAACCCGAAGACAAACAAGCTTGTTCGTGCAGTATCCTCACGGGCTTCACGTCTTGCACGAGACCACGCCTCGACTGCTACGACAGTCAAGAAGTGTCCATCTTGCAGGCATATACATACCCAGAAATTATTGCCCAACCCGTGCGGCATCACTGGGTCGAGACCATGCCCCAAATGAAGAGAGCTTTCAGGGCGGTCTAGTGCCCGACAGCGCAACAGAACTTGGAATTCTGGTCAAGTCCTGCTTCGGCTCTACGGCTCAGCATCCTCTTGAGAAGCTCGAGCTTCGCATGTACTATCCGGGAGAGGACTCTTACAGTACAGTCTGGGGTGGTGAGTGGCTCAGCCGTACGTTCTACCTTTGAAACTTCTGCTAACAATTCACCAGATGATGACTCTCCCGTCTGCGTGGCACTTCGGAACATCCACCTCGGCGAAATCGCAATCGAAATCTGGCGAGGCACATACGGCACTGGTGTCTACCTCGTGGCTACACCAGCCAAAGAGCGCAGAAGAGTTGTGAGCACAGTTTGGCGCAAGTTGGAAGAGGGCAGGCGTGGTGAGCCAATCTGCGGGAGCTTTGTCCTTGATACAAACTGGCCGGAATGGACAACCGACTACGAGGCTTCCGACGGGCCTAAGGGCGACACCATTATCTCAGAGCCAGCGTGCTAGGTGATATCCATGCCATAGGGACGACTGGTCTCGAGCAACATCAAAAATCCACTTGGTGACGCTCTTCTGGCGAGACGGTTTTGGAGACCAGACCGTCTTTGATATGGTCAATCACGACACTACTACCCTAACCAAGTTATCATGATGCCGAGCTTCCGGCTCTTCTGGCACAAGCACGGTGCGGCATTCTCTCATTCGTCGTATGTTTCTGATCTATCCTTCTAACTTTTGCTTACCCACAGCTTGGCTCGAGGTTCGGTACCATTCCGTGGACCACGAGTCGCATTCGAGTTATTGACACCAAACTCGGTCACCTACTCGTGATACAAATCACCTTCACGCCTCTTGCCACGCGATTCAAAGACCAAATGGAAAGGATCAAGGCCAGCGTGCTGGGATTCCTTTGCCGGAAAAGACATACCTCCAAGTCCCTCTTCACCTGCACGTATTGCCAAGAACAAAGGGCACGATCCAGCTTTCCACGTCGCAAAATTATCCCAAAAGCCTGCAGACCGCATCTCAATAGCGACACCTCCATGGTCTGCACAGACTGCCTTTCCTCGGCACTAGATGCCCAACTCGACATGAAAGGACCAACCGAGCTAGGTTGTACCACCTGCTTCACTCCCTGGACGAAGAAGCAAATTGCACAGGCTCTCGCTCCAAAAGAGCTCGGACACAAGGGCAGATATCGCCTGAAGAAACTCGAGTATGCCGCCTCCCAGACACTTTCCAAGCGCTACGAGCCGCCTGAAAATGAGGATACACTGCGTATGCTCGTTCGACAGGGATCTCGATTGTGTCCTACATGCTGGTCGCCATTTCAGTGGACCCAAGGCTGTTCAATGATCAAGTGTACTGTTTGTAGGAATACCTTTGATTACTTTTGGGCCGCGCGGCTTGAGTCGGTACATGAGCGATATTTGCGGTCTTGTGAGGATGGTGAGGCGGATGCAGCCGAAGCCTGCTTGGCGCGATCATCGTTGGAAATCTGATACCATGGAAGATCGGAAAGCGGCCTTGAGGTCGGCTTGCAATTGACCGGAGGGTTGGAAGACCGCCAGGATCAAATGGCAATTGGGAGAAGAGAGCACTAGCACTCATTTGGCGCTTGCGAATGTACTACTTGTACTCATGATCTACTGCTACATCTGGTGCCTGAGTGAAAACCACTTCAGACATGGTCCCATTCTCACAATCTTTAGGAGCTTCGTCCCGCAGCACAGCCTCGACACGTACAAACTGGACATCCGCAATCTCTACAACCGTTTCGAAACCCTTCTTCGGCACAGTCTCAATATCAGAAATCGTCTCAATCCCACCAGAAATCTTCCAAGCCTTGACTTCCGTAGCGCCGTTCCAGCTAATATAAACTCTCGTACCTCTAGGCGCTGTCGAAGATCCGATGTACTCTGCCCTGACTGCCGGTTTGGTCTTCGGACATCCGATCCATTTCTGTTTCCAGCCTCGGTATGACAGAGTTGCTTCACCACCAGAAAGGAAGCCACCGCCTGGTCGTTTGGTGGCGTTGCCGAATTGGATCGTAGCTGAAACTTCGCCGGTTGGTAAGTATTCTTCCAAGGCCGGAATCCAGCCATGATTCGTCAAGTAATTTCCATTCTCCATTTGTTGGAAATTCCCTTGTGCTGTGGGGAAGATTGGACCAGAATGATTGTAATACCGAGCGACAAGGTCGACATGTTTCTTCTGTAGGTCAATGTCCAAGATCTTGCCAGATGCTGGGACAGTATTTTTATCAATGGGACAGTTGTGATTGTCATGCATTCGTATCACCACGTTGCTGTCGTTTGCTGATACGACTCTGATATGGTGCTGGTATCGAAAGTCGGCGTCTTTGCCTAGAGTGAAGCCGTTTCCGTGAATGCCTTGGACGCGCCATGATACCTCACCTGTTCTTGAGAGTGCGATTGCGCTGGCGAGGTATCGAGAGCTGAGGATGTAGCCGTCTCCGAGCGGTGCGACGGAGTTTATGTGAAAGTAGCCCCAGGCGGTCGCTTGGCTTTTGCCATCTTGTTCGTCTGTTCCAAGTGGATAGACGGACTCGCTCAGAGGTAGCGTATCTAGATGATCCAGACTCTTCCATGAGAATAGAACTTTGTTGGAGGCAATGTCGATTTCGTGGACTTGAGCCTCGACCACCCAGCCATTAGCAGAACCACCAACCGTGGTGAGATCGGCTTCCGTGATGTTGTTGCCGAGCACAAGCATCGTATTCTTCTCCGTGATATGCATCTCATGCAAATCAATATTGGTAGGATAGCTGACACTCGCATTCATCTCCAGAAAGTTTCCCGGCAATGTGACATTCTCTACAGGTTCATAATGCTTGTCGTAAAGCGTAACGTAACCATTTCCACGCCCAATAGGTTCCGGAAAGCTCGTTCCATTCCAAGCTACAAGCACTTTTTCGCCCTTGTATTCTTGGACCCCAAACCCGAATGCTTTGTAGTATTTGGGGCCATTCCAGATCAACTCTCCTTCGGAGTCAGCAATGATGGGCGCGACTTGGAAAGCAGTGGCGCCATTGGGACCAAAGAAAAAGCACCCGTCCGAGCTACTGTTGCCTGAGATTTCCAGTACTGGTGGCGTGAAATTGGCTGTTTTGAAGGTATGGTATGGCCATGAGATGTTCTTGGAGGCATCGGCTAGTACGATGTCACTCTGGACTACTTGTGCGACAGCGAAAAGCTGAAGAACGATCGATAGTGCAGGAGACATTGTGCTGTCGTGATTTCTCCATTGCGTGAACAGTGGCAAAAGAGGTGATGTTGTGCTACAATGTCATCTCGCAGGCGCAACCTGACTCGGCCCCTGGTCAATGGAGAGACACGATCCGGCTTACCTCACTTGCAGCGAAATGCGCGAGCTTTTTCCAAGTGGTATTGTGATCTTCATGGGGTGAAGTGTACATAAAAAAAAGCAGATGTGAGCGCGTAAAATTAAATTGGCAGCGGTCATAATCCTTTTTGGGCCCTCGAGGCCACCCGGACCAAGACAGTTTACGTGATGGTTCGAAGGGTTTCGAAGTGAAGCAGAAGCGTGAGCACTCTTATAGTCTTGATGATCCGTCTTTTGCAGTAAGATGTTATAGCACTCGAGGCTTCTCGTACAAACGCGGCCGCGCTTGCTGAACATGGCATCTTCATTTCCACTGTAGTCTGATACGCCGACAAGGAAGCATAACACGATAGTGACGATATCAAGCCAGTAAACCGCAGCGAGCGGCAATAAGAAGAAGTCTATAAGCTGCACTATTCAAGTTCCTTCCGTACTGTATCACCCACATAATCGTCACATCGTACATCTCATACAGAAGTGCCACACTTTGTGCAGCAAAGTCTAGTCAGGCCTTTGCCTCGACTGGCAGAAAAGCTGACACCACCGCAGTTGCTGCATTTCATCTCATCCTCCTCTTTCTCCTCCCGAGCGTCATCGAAGTGCTCGTGCTCGCCTTCGCTGCTAAATTCATCCGACAGTCTGCTTACAAATGTCGCCACTTGTGTCAGGGAAGGGCGCACAGCGAGATGATCTGGATCTTCTGCACTGGTGCTACCATCGTTGGATTTTGGAGGCTGAGGTGCAAGCTTCTGAGCCTCGTGTATCTCGTTGATCCGTCTGGCGTGATCTTCCCATACTTGTTGGTCCCAGAAGAGATATGAGCGGCCGGCTTCAAGGTGAAGGGGGTTCTCCTCTGACTGCTTCTTACCCGAGCGCGGAGAATCTGGAAAGTTAAGGTTCTGCGCGCCACTTCCGTTTTCCTCAGACCTTTTTATTGGCGATGGAGACCGGACCACTACATCTGCAGCCAGAGGGTGAGCAGATCGCACACTGCCAGGCTTGTTACTCCTGCTGCGGATCTCCAAGGAATTTCGCGGCGACATGCTACGGCTGGACGCCTTTGTTGAAGTGCGCGATGGTCCATCATTGACGCTAGGTGTGCTGGCAATGCCTTGCCTCCAGCTGAGGATCCGATCGCTGGGTGCCATTGTGGACGTTGACTTCGGAGACTCACGCAGGCTACCAATGCTATTCTTGGTTGCCAGGGAGCCGGCGCGACCAGATTTGCCGCCTCTCTTGGAAAACAGCGAAGCTCGATCAGCGTCGTCCCTGAGTCGTTTGGACCATGCGCAGTCTTGGCGGAAGACCTTGATTTTGCCTGCAAAGTCTGCCGTGACGATGATGTTGCCCTCTTTGTGAGATGCTCGAGACGTGAAAGCGGGCGACTCTCTTGGCTGGCTGTATAGCGAAGGCGTTTGCTGTATGCTTCCGGCGCGACTTTGAGGTGACACCGAAGTCGTACTCTCAGCCTTCTCAGCCTGGCTAAGCAATGTGACTGGCGGTGGGTTGCAAAGATCGTAAACTGGGTCTTCGGACCTGCTAAGATGCTGTCGTGTTTTCGCTGGTGCCATGCAGACGACAGTCGTGATCGTGTTGTGGGCTTCGAACATTTCCACTGGTGTTCTATCTCTCCTCTCGCCTGGGCTTTGGTGCAGAGACCAGATGTAAGCTTTCCGATCTTCACTGCCACAGGTAACATATCGTCCATCATCGCTCAGCATTGCTCGTATCTGGCTGCAATTATTCTCATTGCCCTTAAATTTCAGTTCCAGGCTCTTGTCGCGGAAGTTATACAACCTTATCCTTGAGTCATTCGAGGTGATCAGTATTTTAAGCTCTCCCGTCGGCGCGTTGAATGCTTGAATACCCGTGATCTTGCTGCCTTTCGCATTTTGCCCTCGCGTAGATCGCACATGGATTTGCGTCTGATACTTCAGGCCTTCTGTCTCAAAGAACATGCAAATTCCAGTCAGACAACCTGCCATGGCATATTTGCCGTCGGGAGTGAAAGCTACAGCTGTAATCATGTCCGGTACTTGTGCTGCGAAGGCTACGCTCTTGTCTGGTATGCTCCACAACCGTAGTTTCGAGTCCAGCGAGCCAGCCAAAAAGAAGCGATCGTCCTTCGGATGAAATGATATCGAAGGCACGAAGTCGCTGTGCTTGAATGTGCAAAGGCACTCATTCCTGCTGACATGCCATAGTCGCACGGTCTTGTCCATAGAAGACGACAAGAGAAAGTTGTTCTTACTCCAGCTTAGGTCCAGGATCGTTGAAGAGTGCCCTTCGTATTCGCGCACTGGCTTGCATTGGAACACAGGCGCACTGAGATGTCCAGAGTCTGCACCCATGCCATTCGACTCGCTATCGCTTGACTCCTGTCGCTCATGTCTTCGCCGATCCTCCGGACAGCTCAACACCTGCCAGACGCGAACGATCATATCGGCGCCAGCGGTCGCGAGATACTTCCCATCTCGATTGAACTCCATCGCCCATATTGTGCTGCCGGCGTCGGGAGTTGCTGAGCTCTTCCTGCGTAGCTTGTTCGCACTGTTGCGTCGTGCCATTCTATCGGGGCCTTTACCACATGACAGCTCCTGCGCAAGAAACACCCGGTCAAAGTCCTGAGGCTTCTTATACTTCGATCTGACCTTGATGTATGCGGGCGGAGGAGCATGTCTAGGGTTGAAGCCTATGCCTCCATTATCCATGCTCTGCTTGAAGACCTCTGCATCGTTGCCTTCAGGCCTGCCGTCGCTGGCAGAAGATTCATCGTCGATGGGTTCGTCCTCGGCTTCGCGCTGCTTCTTCCCGCCCATTAGTCTGCTCAAGAAGGACACAGCCTTCACACCCTTCTTGAGATCCCGTTTGGCATCTCCTCCGACGGTGATGTCATTCGTGTCTACTCGTGTGGGCGGCTCGAAGGTCGGTGGCGCACTCTTCTCATCCGCAGAGGATCGATCATCCTTTTGCGCATAGCCTTCAGAAGTGCGCGGTCGAGGCGAGTCACGGGGTGTGTTCAGGTGGAGCGGCGTGTTAGTTCGATTCAGGATGTGCTTGTGTGGCGACGCAGTCAGCATCGCTTAGCGAAGAATACGCGACAAACACGCAATACATAACACATGGCGAGCTCATACCTGTGATAAAGGGTCGATTGCGGTAGGTGGGTTCTCCGACTGCTGTTTGCTGCCGTTCGCATCTTCCCGCGACAGCTGACTATTGCTCTGCGCGGCTTGCGCATTGCTCGAAAGCGTTCTTATCAGTCGCCCTGGTGATGGCCAGTTCGACGAGGAATCCGGCCGAGCTGTTGGGAAGCACAATCAGCATCGAGCTCGAGCTCCGCATTGCAGCGTCTTATCTCCTACCTCTGCCAGGCGTCCCAGGCCTAGGTCCTGCGATGCGTCCAGTCAATTCTCCAAATGTGTTTTCCTTCATCGGGGATTGTGCCGGAGAAGCGCTCGTTATCGCAATAGAAGGCAGGCCTGCCATGATGTCGTAGGCCTATCAATCATGCAACAGCCTGCATTATACCCAGTCTTTGCCTCATTATCATTTTCCAAGCCAGGCCCAGCACGAAAAGAGAGTAAGGGTTAGGCCTCGCGGGACACAGCTGTAAAGCGATCGGCTTCGGAGAATGGTGGGCTTAGCAAAAGCTGTCAGGTCGGGCTTGGTGATAGATGGCTGTAGAGATGGTCGGCCGCTCTGGGAGCTGGCTGGGCGTGTTCACAGTTGATCGCGACAGGGCGATTCCAACAGTCGCGAGAGTCGGATATGCCTTGCGGCGGGTCGTATGCGAGATCCGCCCATGGTAGAAAGTAGCAGGCCCCGGGCAACGTCATAGAATACAACGCCTCAGCCGGCAGAGGTTCATGCGAGGGCAACGCGATTTGCCATGTAGCAGCCACGCGATGCGCTAATCATCCGCGTGCAGCCGAGGAACACTATCGAGAAAAATGAACATGTGTGAGAGGAAGAGAAGACATCCCAAAGAGAATTGAGATGAGATCTGCCATTGGATCTAGTAAGACTCTTCTCATCGGAGACGTTTGAGATTCCGTACCGAGTAGCTGGAAAGGCAAGGTTCTTGTGCAGATACGTTTTGATTCAAAATGTTTCGAACAGTCACGTATCCAGAGCGTCTATTTACGCGCTGTCACTGTAGTGCTTCTGTAGCTGTCCATGTAAGATGATCATTGAGCAAAGGTATCATCCATCCATCCATCAAAACGCCGCTTCCCATGCCCATCCGTGAGTCGTATCCAGAAACGCCGATCGCAAATGCATGACCCATCTAGAAGTCTTCGTCGAAGGCAAAGTCGCCCTTCATTATGGGTGCAGCGACACCCTCCTCTGCTTCCTTCTTTGCTTGTTGTTTCTTGATGCCCTCCATGACACCGGCCTTCTGGTAGTCACCAACACGCTTCTCGAAGAAGTTGGTCTTGCCGCCTAGAGAAATGTTCTCCATGAAATCGAATGGGTTGGTGGCGTTGTAGAACTTCTGATTCCCGAGTGCCAACAACAGACGGTCCGCGACAAACTCGATGTACTGGCACATGAGCTTAGCATTCATGCCGAGGAGCATGACTGGGAGCGCATCTGTGAGGAATTCTTGCTCAATCGCAACAGCTTCAACGATGATGCTCTGCACGAGTGATGCGTCTGGCTTGTTCTTGAGGTGAGAGAACAGCAGGCATGCGAAGTCTGTGTGCATGCCCTCGTCACGCGAGATCAATTCATTCGAGAATGTAAGACCGGGCATGAGGCCACGCTTCTTCAACCAGAAGATGGATGCGAAAGAACCAGAGAAGAAGATGCCCTCGACGGCAGCGAAGGCGATCAATCGGCAGGCAAAAGTCGAGTTCTTGTCAGAGATCCATCGCAATGCCCAGTCAGCCTTCTTACGGATACATGGGATGTTGTCGATGGCGTTGAAGAGATATGATCGCTGCTTGGGTTCGCTGATGTAGGTGTCGATAAGCAGGGAGTATGTTTCCGAGTGGATGTTCTCCATCATGATCTGGAATCCGTAGAAGCATCGTGCTTCGGGTATCTGTACTTCACCGCTGAAGCGCTCAACCAGGTTCTCATTGACAATTCCGTCAGATGCGGCGAAGAAAGCAAGGACATGTGAGATGAAGTATCGCTCGTCATCGTTCAGTCTCTTGTTCCAGTCGTGAAGGTCCTTGGACAGATCAATCTCCTCAGCGGTCCAGAAGGATGCTTCGGCCTTCTTGTACATCTGCCATATCTGCAGCCATTCGTTAGCGTGTTTCTCTTTGCACTTTACGCGTCCATACGCGTTATATGACAGTCTCTCATACCTCGTGATACTTGATTGGGAACAGCACGAATCTCTGTGGGTTCTCCTGCAGTATTGGTTCACTGGCCTCCTCTTCCTTGATCGTTGAGGCTACTGATGTAGCTGCAACAGGCTTTTCTGGCTCGTCAGGCAGGTCTGGAATGCCCTTGATTGGAACGGCGACTTCATCGGATTCGTATTGCGACCGTATCATGTTCTCCTTGTCGGCTTCGGAGAAGGTGACCTTCTTTACCGGTGATTCCATCTTGAGGCTCTCGAGAGCAAAAGCTGCCTGCTCAAGAGTTAGAAACTGTCAGGGTCGTGGCGAGGACGTCATTGACGAACCTTCTTGGAAGGCGTAGTTTGCACGCTCATTGTGGTTTTGTATATGTATGCTGAGTGTGATGACGTTGTAGGACAATGGGCGTGGCGAGAAAGATGTTGTCGATGAAGCGTGTTGGTAGACAAAGAGCAAGACGAGGTACTTAAGCAGAAAGCGCGACACGCGAACAGGCAGGCGCGCTGGTCAATGCATTTTTGTTTGCCAAGCTTTCACGCGTCTCTACGCGATTTCGAGAGGCTGGGACATTGGAACCCGCGACCTCGGCCTACACTATTACGAAACATGTCTAGAATCATTCGGTTCTGATGTCAGTTGCCATCGCGATCTCGCAGTCGTTTCACCGTGGCTCACCGTGGTGCTTGAAGATGCGCATACCTGCTGCGTTTAGCACTTTCTACCTCCCACAAACATTCGATGAAGATCCGATAATTCGTTGTGAAATAGACTGCTGAACAGTCGGGATTTGGAAAAACGACGCAAAAGCATGTTGGAGCTGGAGGGAACAAGTGCTTGGAGGTAGCGCATCATGCTATACTTCACATTTCAATTGGTGTCATTACTGAGCAACGAGCCCTGGCTATGCACGCCGCCAGGCTGCTCGATACCACCAAAACGACTGTATCTCATCACGGGTATCATCACATGTCCATCATGGTATCATCTCCTCCATCGCCTGTTTCCTGTTCTCGGACCTCCCCTCTACCTCTGCCTTCGAGCAGCTCTCTTCGCACCTCAGGCCCAATTTGCTTGTGTCCCCGCACCAACAAGAGATCAAGCAATGCCTCCCGCTGGTCTTCAGTGATCTCGTTCTTGTATCTCTGAGCAAATGCCAGAAGTGATTGATGCCAAAGAACCGGTAGCTTTGGATCTGCAGCACCTTTCTTTCCCGGAAACGCGTGCCCAATGCCTTCCATGTTCACATCATCGCCTCCATCCTGCATAGCGCGGAATCGCAGGAAGTGGAAGACCAGTGCATCGACGACGCGGAACGGCAAAGCGTATTTCTTTTCGAGAAGTGTTCGGATGAAGATGTTGCAAGCTCCTGCAGACTCGGCATCGTGCATCATTTGCTCAGCAGCAATTTCGCAAAGTCTATACAATGCTGTGGCGGAATGCAGTACTGGGATTGATACTCGGGCAAGCACTGAACTGATGATCTGGGCTTCTCGCAGTGTGCATGTGCCGGAGCCGACGAGGGGGAAGAGTAGGCCTCTGAAGAACGCGGCTGGCTTGTACAATGCTTTCTTCAAAGCCTTGTAAAGGTGCACACTGAGCTTCCTTGTCTCGCGGATGTCTTCGCGGACACAAGGAAGCAGGACGTCAGAACAGAAAGCCTGCGCAACAGCCGGGCGCGATGAAGTGAAGATCTTGGTCGCCTCGTAAACGGCATTGGGTGTCCAGCTGTCCGGCCTCGTGATACCTATGAGCACGTCCCATTGTGGAAGGGTGGGTAGGATCTTGAAAGGTTTCGGGAGTTTGCCACTCTTATATCGTGACAATAGCAGGCCAACTTGTGTGTAGACTTCTACAACTTTTGCGGGTAGCTCCACAGCATCCTCTGGGTCGCCTCCACCTTGTATCTGAGGCATGCCGTCTGGGTCGCCTCTTTGCTGGGCTTCGTGTGCTTGAATCTTCTCCAGTATCAGGTCTGCGAGGTTCGTTCCCGGTCCTTGAGCTTCTTGATCCTCGTCGCCGCTCTTCGGATTCAGCAGGGTTGAAGGATCGAATTCTGGGTTAAATTTGTTGAACATCTCGAGGTCGTTTGGGTCCACCTCTATCTCTTGTACCTCCTCCTCTTCTGACCCCCATGCTTCCTCGTCGTCGTACTCGCCAACTTCCGCACCATCTTCTTCGTCCTCGTCGTCTATGGGGAATCTGCTCTCGAATGCAAATGCAGTGTTTTGTGCGGTAGCCGGTCGTTTCGATTGCTGCTCTGCCTCTTCCTCTGCCGCAAGATCTTGACCCAGATCCAAGATTCTTCGCGACGCCTTGCTGTCTACATATCCTCCTTCGCCGTTCTCGTCAATGGACTTTCGCTTCTTGCCTGCTTTCTGCTTGAGCGGGGCGGTCGGGGAATATTCTTCGCTGAGAGGGTTATGGCGTCGGTCCTGGCGGGAAGCTGTATTAGACCTGGCTGCTTTGGGCATATTGGACTGTATGCGCCTTGAAGCTGAGAGTCTTCAGATGTTTGAGTCGAGAAGCAGAAGCGAGTCGCATGGCCACAACTTTTTGATGGAGCTAAATTTTGAGCAGGGTCGATCTCGGCAGCGGCACACGGGAGCCTTGCAGCAAGCGAGCCAGGATGTTGAAGCGCGTTGTCGCGAGCTCGACAGAAGACGAAAGCACTCACCATCACCTTTTCGCAGCAACTTTTCCGCCATGGCAGACTCAATACCGCAGTCGCATGGTGCGACAACTCTTCAGGCTGTCCTGGACCAAGAACACGCACCCAGCATATCCTCGCCTCTCAACCCTACCACCATCTCACGACAAGCATCGCGAACGCCAGCTCCCATCCAACGAGAACAGCGAGAGAAGAAAGAGTCGCTCAAGATGCGTGAGAGCAAGCAAGGAAATGAGAAAGCCGCATCATCGAACACCACTTCGGACAAGAGGAAAGCCAGTGCTGTGCAGACATATCCATCACCGCAACGTTTCAATGTGCCTCCGCCCAAGGCGCAAGACTTCGAAGAGCCGAAAGACGATGTCATGATGGCGCATGAGCCATTCCCCCTCCTTATGCCCAACTCCGAACGACAGCTCTACAAGCCAATTGATCTTGCTGAGAACAAGAGAGGGTATCGCTATTCTCGTGCCATTGCAGATCCACACTTTCCACACAAACAACTGTATCGATCAACCTCACCACCACCACATTATGCACGACTGAGTTTTGAAGACGCCGACAAATGGATGCACTTCACAACGAATGCTTTGATCACGACAAATGAGAAGGGTTGGCGAATGGTCAGGTCGAATGTATGCGCTAGAGAGGGCTCATTGTACTATGAGATCAAGATTCACCGAGGTGTGCCACCTGAAGGCCCGGATACAACGACGAATGGTCCGCAACCTCATGTCCGTTTCGGATGGGCGAGGAGAGAGGCACCACTAGATGCTCCAGTAGGCTTCGATGGGTACAGCTACGGCATCACAGACATTCGTTTCGAAACCATGCATCGCAGCAGACCCGGCAAGTTTTTCAACGCCAAGAAGTCAAAGTCAAAAGCCGTAAAGGCAGCACCTACGACGATAACGCTGGCTCCGGAGGATCAAAATGTCAAGGAAGGCGACGTGATTGGTGTCGAAATCCAGCTTCCCTCCCTTACACTACACCGCAAAGTTGTCGAGGGCGTGTACAATCCTGCTGTAGACTCTGGTGACGGCTTTGATCAGGGTCATCATCAAGATGCAGACACTCAACCACCAGACGTCATTCGCGATCGCATACCAGTCTCATACAAGGGCAACAGCTACTTTGAAGTGTTAGATCATGTGGCATCGAAGCCGATGGAGATCTACGCTGATAGAACCACGAATTTGAACCATTTGCCCACGAATGGACCAAGCTCCAACAAGGAAAGCATCAAAACTGCACCTGGTCCGCACAACGAATATCCATCATTGAGAACACTCCCGCACAGCGCCATCAAGGTTTACAAGAATGGCAAGCTGATCGGCACGGGTTTTGAGAATCTGCTCGCGTTCTTGCCTCCTGCTTCCGCACCAAGCAAGACTATGGGAGCACGAGAAGGGTTCGATGATGGGCTAGTGGGATATTTCCCGGCAGTGTCATGTTTCTGGGGTGGTATAGCAGAAGTCAACTTTGGTGACGGCGCTCAAGGATTCTGGTGCCCTCCAGCTCATTTGCAGAACACGAAGAATGCTATACGGCGAATACGACAAGGACCAGATATTGACATGCCCGATGCGGGTGTCGATGCGACTGGTCAGAAAGCGGGCTGGAACCCAGGACGGCAATTGAGAGGTATTGGCGAGCGATATAAAGAGCAGATTGCCGAGGATGTGCTGTGGGATGTAATTGATGAGGTGGACTTCTTCGTTCAGGATGGAGCATTTGAGGGTGGTGGATTAGGAGGTGAGGGCGTGAGCCGGAACAGCAGTCGACTGAAGGACGAAAATTAGTGGCATCACGGTCCTGGGCATAGCTGACGTTCATAATAGATGAAGCATCGTGTCCATTCGCAGCAGATCCAGATTTGAAGCAAGCGCTCTCTCTGGCTCCCATGTTTGAATTTGCCGAACACTGAAAATGCTGGAAATATCCCTAAGCTGGCCATGGTGAGACGGCACTAGAATGCGAGGATATACACGATGAATACCGGGAGCATCACCCCGAAGTGAGGACTTGGCATCACTTCACATGCATCGCTCTTTCCGTACGGTTCGACGCTTCGGCCCGCGCCAACGGTCTCTTGCAGTGTTGTTCAAAAACATCAGCTCTCGATCTGCTCGAGCTGGAATGCACACGCACACGCACCGCACCACCATGGAGAAAGAGTACACTCAGCGCTTTGGCGCTGCTGCTGGTAAGCAATGACAGTTTCATTCTGCAGTATAGAAACTAACCATTCCCAGACTCGGTGACGTTGCCACCTCATATGCGGAAACGCGCGATCCAGCCTGTCACGGGAAAGAGCTCCCTACTGGCTCCGTCTATACCAGACGCTTCTGCTCCTGAGAACATGCCCGAATCGGAGACCACTGCGGCTCCTGCTTTCACCTCTGTCACCACCAAGGCGGCCGCCGATGCCGCCAGCGCGACCCCTGACTCGTCCTTCGCGACCTACAACCAAGACATCTTGAAGCAGATTGGTGTCAAATGCGCCAACAAGCTCCCACCAGCGAGCGCCATCCAGGCCATGTTCCTGTATGAGATGCAGCGCCAGACTGAGGCCGAGAAGCTCTTTCACGCTCAGATGTTTGAGCTCGCCAAGGCAGAGGATCATACACACGTTCAGGACCGCCGCATTAAAGAGCTCGAAGCGCGGCTGGCTCTGCTCGAGCGGAAGATGGCTGCTCGCGATGTGGACGAGCGCATCGCAACCTCGAACGTCCGCCTCAATGCGCACCAAGAGAAGTTGAATGCCTGTTCTGGTCGCTTGGGCTGGGCCGAGCAGAAGCTCGCTACGGTTGATCAGCGGCTCGATGAGCTGAAGAAGAGACAAGATGATGCTACTCTGGTTGCTGCAGCCGCTGCCCTCAGTCCAGCCATCACTGTGTCTAATGCCCACAGCGAGGACGTGGCGACCATGAAAGAGGAGATCAATGTCCTGTTCGACGATCGTGATGGAATTCTCAATATGGTCAAGGAGGTCAAGGAGAATGTCGCGCGCCTCGACCTCAACATCAAGCAGCTCATTGTTCAGCAGCTCAGCTCAACGAGCAGTTCACCAGCCAGCACTCACCGCATCCCCATCAAGAATCCGAACGGCGACCTTGTCGAGTTGAGCGTGCCAAAGGGAAGCTCATTCAGCTTGAAGGAGAATCGTGGTCCTGTCCAGAGCTTCCAGCCTGGCAAGCAATGGGGTACCTAGGAAAGCAAGCCCACTTCACGCGACTCTGCAGCCTTGAAGGATGGATATGAGAATGAAATGCACAACTCTTGCAACAAGTCTGAAAGAGCCAGGAAAAATTGTCCTCTAGTCGTCTTCCATCTAGGGCAAGTATGAAAAAGGGCTTAGACAACCAGCTTAACCTTCAACTTGTCCCCCTCAACAACCTCCGCCTTCTTCCTCTCCAATTCCTCCAAATCCCACGTAGCATCCAAATACCTCCCGTTCAACCAACTCCTCTCCTCAAAACTCCTCCTAATCAAACTAATCACAAAACTCCCACAAAGTTCCGGCGCATCCTTACTCCACTCCTTAACACTGGCCGGAAACCCAGGAGGAATATCCTCATCTTTCGGCAACACAGCACCAGGATGTACCGCCACACAAAAAACCCCTCGATCTCCATACCCTTCCGCAACGCGTTGACTCAAACGATTCGTCGCCATAGCAGAGATCGAGAAACCTAAAGGTCCGGAAATATTTCCTCCCACAGAAGAAACATTGACGATAGATTTCGTCTGCCGTCCAGAAGCCAAAATGCATGGCAGGAGATGTTTCATCATGTAAAACCTCCCCAACAAATTCGTAATAATCGGAATTTCAAATTGTGACGAATCCATTTGATCGATTGATTTGAACGCGCTTTCATCCGTAGACACGATCCCAGCATTATTCACCAGCAAATCCAATTTTCCTGAGAATTCCTTCTCCACGACTTGCTTGATTTTCACCGCAGAACCTTCCTTCGAACCATCAGCAGCCATCGCCACGACCTTTATATCTTTTGAGATCGATTCGAGTTGTTCTTTCGTTGTGGAAAGTGATTCGAGTTTTCGAGCTGTGATTATAAGACCTGTGGCGCCTGCTTGAGCGAGACATTTCGCTGTTGCAGCACCGATGCCACGGGAAGCGCCTGTGATGATTGCAGTGAAAGGTTTATGGGGGAGAGGATTGTTGGAGGGGTCCAGGGATGGTGGGACAGAGTGGTTAATGTGTGGGTATGTAAATTTCGATCCGGACCAAGTTGGGAGGGAGAGGATGAAGTTATCTGCGGAAGAGTCTTGCATTTTGAGAGCTGTTGTGGTGTGAAGTGTTTCGTTGATGGTTGTGTTGATGTTGTCGATCAAGAACGGTCTGCGACGGGCGTAATATTTGTATCCTTGGAGCAGGTGACGATCGATTCGGAGGCCGTGATAAGTGCGCATGTTTGCATGGCGAGTCGGGAATCAGCGCGCCATGTTCGTCCATTTTCTTCTGATGTACGAAGGAGCTCGTGCATGATCTAGCCTGGTATAGTCAGTAGACGGGACAATCGGTACCTCGACGCTATGCTGAATATGGTAAACAGGTTGCTGCCAAGACTGAGCTTCAAGACAATACAATGATCCTTCGGATCCCACGGCGTTACATCGTGGTAGTAGTTGGTACCAGAGGACACGTTTTCTCATCGGTCTTGATTTGAGCGACCGTCCGCTACGTCGCTCTCTTGCGCCAAATTATCCGAGCTTGGACGATTCCAGTCCCAGGCTGCATCCCTTCGAACTCTTCCCAAACACGACTCTTTGCGAATACCACGTACCGCTGTGCTGTCTCCCGAGGGTATATACACGATAGAGTGCTTCGAACAAAAAAACAAACAAAATGGTATCCCTTCCTTGATCACTCCTTCCACTTCTTTCCCATCATGATCCTGCGACGTACTCGTGCCGGAATGTGTCGTCGCTAACACAAGAAAACAAATAGCAATGCCTGCAATGCTGCTATCGAGACAAATGCGAAGCTGATGATAGCTTAGAATGAAACGCCCTTACGCTTTAGATATGACCCGAGGAGGCCGTCGAGCTGGCCCATCATGTTTTGGACACCTTTTCGCTGCTCGACGAACAAGTCTGACATGAGAGGATGGTCCGCTGGCGCCGGTTTGACGCCACTCTTGTCGTGAATCATGACAAGCATGTCGCGCACTTCGCTACCGTCCTCCAGCCATGCCTTGAGCGAGTCGTCGCTCCAGGCTTGTTGAGAGACCGTCGGCGAAGGTCTAGGCGAAGGTCGTGTTGACGAAGAAGATGAGGTGGTGCTGCTATCAGTCGAAAGGCCACCTTTTGGCTGCACAGACACATTCTTCGACTGTTCTTGCGAGAATGGTTGCGGAGAGCGTGCTGTTGGTGTTCGGTCGTTATCTTCGACCAGTTCGCCCTCTTCCTCGATCGGTTCCGCGGGATGTTCGATGATGCTTGGTGAGCTTGTAAGACTTTCTGGTTCCTCATCGTCCTCGTCCGTCTCCTCGGGTAGCGCACCAGGCATCGGAATATGAATTGACTCAGTGCCGTGCATAAAAGTATTGGTCGAGATTTCCACCGGACTCTCGGACAGACGCTCATCACGTTCCTGTGATGACGGTTCGGCCTCATCCATTGGGTCGTCCTTGGCATCCGCAGGTGGTGAGTCGAAATCGTCCATCGGCACGCGCTCCTTAGAACGTTTCGCTTTCTTAGGCTTGCTCTCCTTGTCTGCAGGCTTGAGCATATTAGTAATGGCGCTGAGACCGCCCTTCTCTTGCTGTGCCTGTTGTGTCTGCTGCGCCATCTGAGACTCGATCTTGGGCTGTGCTTCGCTGTCCTCTTGATCTGGAGTTGCCATCTCGTGCGCGACGGCCGAACCTTCGAGCTCTGCAACAAAGCCTTCGCTCGACTCCTTCGATGAGTCGCGACTCGTGTCTTCGGGGGAAATCTGCTGTTTGTCGTTCTTCAAAGCCATTGGAGCACTAATAGCACTCTTGTCGATGGGAGAATCGGTGCCACTGGGTAATGGTGAAGCCCTCGGTGATTCTCTCTGCAGCTCTGTTGAGGCTTTCTCTGGGTCGGGCTCACTGGATTCGTCCTTGGACTTCTTGTCCTTCTTCTTGCTCTTGAAGAGCCCGCTCAGCATACCACCCTTCTTTGGCTTCTCTTCCTTCTCCTTCTTCTTAGCATCCTTCTTCGACAAGGGAGGAGGCTGCTGTTCCGAAGAAGATAAGGTCTTGGTGATGACATCGAGACTGTTGCTTCGTGTGCTGTCGGAAGAAGGAGATTTGGTGGAGGCATTCTCTTCGCGAAGGAGGCCGGGCGTGAGCGTGATCTTCCTGGTCTCGATACTCTCATCCTTGAGGAAGGAGTCTGTATTCCGAGTGCGCTTCGACTTGAGTGGTGCAGCTTCTACCGAGACGGTTGGTGGGCTGATCGCATCAATATGGTATCCATACTCACCGGTCTTGTCTGCAAGCTTGGGCCCATCGCCCGTCACTCCAGCCTCTGTCAGTGCCTGAGCAGCGGTAGCCGCCTGTTCACGATCGAAGGAGGCACGGTTAGAGCCAGTGCTTGATCTCCGTTCGGCTTCAGGATGTACTGGCTCGGCCTTCTTCGCTTCTTCAGGTTCAGCTTGCGGCTCTTCCTTTTTGTCATCTTCAGTTGGCTTCTCGTCGCCGTAAGGTTCAATCATCTGCTCCTCATCTTCAGTGGAGTAGTCATAGTCAGATGCTTCTACATATGTCGGTGCCGCGAATTGGACCGTCTTTGCGTTGCGTCTGCGCATGGCTTTCTTTAGAGGATTTCTCGACTTTTCAGAATTGTCACTGAGCATTGTAGCAGAAAGCTAATGTTTTTGTTAGCAGACGCATGATTGAAAGAAGCCTGCAAACACACGTCGATATTCCGGTGCTTGTTCAGTCGCGCAAGTCGTTCTGTAGGCGTTTCGATGTGCTCCGCGGGAAGGTATCCTGCATACATTAGACACATGTCTCTTCCAACAACATTCGTGTAATGGCATACCGATACTGCTGTCTTTGACGACTCTGACCAACCACCAATAGCTATTGCTGTCATCTAGCAATACCATTGTGTCGCCTTTTGTGGCATTGGCTTGGCCTTCCACGGTGGCCACAAATGTATGCAAGGCGTAGACAAATTCGAAATCGATATCTTCTGCATCGTGTAAGCACTCACCACCCCAGCCGCTGTCGATAAAACGATCGTCAAGATCAAAGAAAGCGTCATGTTCATCATCTTCTCCGAGGTCGTCCTGAGAACCTCTAGAGTCCAGCAGAGAATCTGGGATGCTTTCCCAGGAAGCAGCGGATCCATCCGGCGACAGAGGGGTGTCCAAAAGTGGATCGTCGACAGGGAGAAGGACGGACTCCAGATCCACGCTGTCGATACTAGACAGGCTTGGCGACTCCTCGAGAGACTCGTGTTGCAAATCCTGGGGCGTTCGCATGAAGAAATGCCGTCGGAACGGGCTCGAAATAGGACTGCGACTCTGTGGGGGTGTTTCCTCAGCTTGCAACTCGTGTCCATGGGTGTGCGCGGTGTCATATTCGTTTGCCGCGCACGGCGCAACTTCTCCTCCTGATATTCCAAGGTCGTCATCCTGGCTCGACTGAGTCTGGTCCAGCGGCGATCCAGTGATGCGGCCATACCTACCCATTTGATGATGATTCGACGCTGTGATGTTAATGCCACTCCTGCGAGCGAGCTTGTAGGGAGAACACGTCGGCAGCTCGTCAAAGGGAGAAGACATGGCGTCCTGCTGCCAAAGCAACGGGGAGCAATTTCTCTCCACCAATTTCAGACGCAACGGCATGTGCAGAGGCGTGGTAGAAAACGGTGACGAGTCCGGAGTGGTGTCTGGAGCGATCTGGTTGAAAGATTCGCGAGTTGGTGTTGGTGTTGATGCTGCTGGCGACAAGCTGGACGAGCGGTCCGGCCAGGTCTTGTTGCGCAACAGCATTGTGGGAGGTGAAGAAGACTGACAGTACCCACCATCGTCGATGCTCGGCGAGCTCGATATCCTGTCCATCATGTCATCGTCGCCCTCGCCCTCGCCCTCGCCCTCTTCTCCTCCTCCGTCCGCACCTTCCTCCCCTTCGTGCGAGGCCCCATTCGTCGCGTTTTCCTGCGTCGTGCCATTTCCCTGGGCGGGCTCGGTAGCGATTGCGTCTTCAGCCAGGGTGGACGTGATCTGCCAGGCGTCCGCGAGTGCTTGTTCCTCCGAATGACGTTCTTCCAAGACGTGGTGCACCTTCTCCTGGACGTGGGGCGCGTTGGAGTTGGAGTTTGGGTGCTTGCTGTGTTCTTGGGCGGAGGGGCTGTCTGAGTCTTGCAGGTCGAGGGTGTCGGCGCGCAGGATGTTGGGTCGGGTCATGCTGGCGGTGGAAGCGGACGGAACAGTGGTGGGCTCGATAGTTCTCCCGCTGGTGTCACGGCCGTCGAGGCGGTGCAGCAGCTCCGTTACGTGGAAATGAGCGTAGTGGGCAGCATGGCAGGGATGACGCCGTCGGTCGTGTTTCGGGGCGTGTTCGATATGGGAGCGCGCGAAGAATCGAAGGGTCTTGAGACTTGAGGGTTTCGCGCGCGATGTCTTTTCTTGCTGTGGCTGGCCTGGCCTGGAGGTTCCAATTCCAATTGGCAACGGTCCGGGCGTCGATCGAGGCGGTTGGGCGCTTGCACCGACTGCTGCTGATCCGAGATCCGATTGCACGTTCGCGTCGGTCTGGCAGCCTGTGACTGACGGACTACGCTTGGTAGGAGAGTAAGTGAATGATTGTGCGATTGACCATGATGACCCCTTGTCGTTTCATCTTCACTAGCGTCCGGGGAGTACCAGGTTTCACATCTCCCAAGCCTTGTGATTGTAGGCTAAGGTAGCCTTACGTATTTCTCACTCTGCTATAACTTCAAACAACCACCAAACCACTTCTATAGCGTTTTGATTGTTCCCTCCGATATGCCTCCACCACATCCATCCTCCATCCTCCGGGAGCATCGTAACAGCTGCCTCACTCTGCCACCAAAAAATTCTCCGCGTGAAATTTGTTCCGGCATGCAGGGCCTGTGTCAAGCACACTTCATCTATCCCTGCTCCACGATGATTGCGCATGCGCACAAACTTCCCGCCTCCTGGGTAATGCAATGTGACACTGCTTTGTCCCTCTTCGTCTTGACGTGTCGTGTCGTGGCACTCGTGACAATTGTCAGACAACATCATCAAGACGCGACAAAATAACAGACGTGTTTATCGAAAGGGTCCTGTTGAGAGGCACACGCAAGTCAGAGCAAGCTGACGTTTCTATAACATCGATCCAATGCATTTCTCATCAGGCACAGTTTAGGGTTTGACAGACTGTCTCGCCGGTGAGTAGGGATGTTGTCACTGACGTCAATAACGATGATACCTACGTAAGTGACAGATTGACTATCAGTTACGTCAATTGTCAGTATTGTAATGCCTAAGGCACGATTTAGACGTTAGCTCCATGTAATAGTATCGAGTAAATACTCGTAGATATAGCTAAATACTACCCTAATAGCTTTCAGTATAGGTATCTACTATATTCCTATCTATAAGCTCTCGGAAGAGCATGGTTTAGTATATTACACTATACAATAGTACTCCTAAGTAAGGATCCGGTTAGGAGTTACTTAGACAATACGGTTACTAGGGTAAATTTCGAGTTCTAAATAAAGTAACGATAAGGTCGAAATACTAATAACTATTTTCCTAATTAATCTACAAAGTACATTAATCGAAAGCGCTTCTTCTAAAGATATTGTTTGCTTTTTTTTAGCGGTATAGCATTATACTAGCGTTGTTAATACTTAATATACTATTTCTAATTAAAACTAGAATTCCAATTTCCTACTATAAAAATCTAGCTTTAGTAGTACTACAATACTACCTTCCGTAGACCTAACGAACGCATAGTTTAAAGCTATTATTACATTAAATAAAGGCGCGACTATTAAGTATATCTACTACTATAGAACCCTTTCTACTATATACTTATCGTAGAAGAAGGCCTATCTCGAAAAGTACGAGGGTTATTAGCTATATCGATCGCGCTAGTAAGAGTTAAGCCTTAATAACAATAACTATCTTTCTACGCGTAATACGTAGTCTATACTACCCTATATACTACGCTAAAAGAAGAATACTATCGACTACGCTATAACGAAAGCAATTATATATAGTAGACTACTATTTAGCGCTATAGATAGCTAGGTATACCCCGAATAGCGCGAAGTATTCTACCTCTTTAATCGCGAATATAACCTACCCTTACGCTAGCGCGTCGCTTTATACGTATCTATAATTAAGGTAGAGATAATAGTAGAAGTCTAGGCTATATTAGATTAGTAGGCGGACCTTAGTTTTACGTTCGATAAGTCGGAAACGCGTACTAGGTAACGTATAGCTAATCTCTCGGCAAATACTCCTAGTAGAAGTTTCTTTATTAGCCTTATCGATATCGAAGACAAAGATACCGATGCCTCTACCCTTACAACTGCCCTACTTAACGCTATTAGACTACTTTGTAATAGCGATTTAAAGAGGTAGAATAGCCTACAAATAGATACGTGTAATACAATAAGGGCGGTCTATAAAAGACTAGCTACTATAGTGCTATACGTATAGTACGTCCTTTGTAATAGCTATAGACTCTAGCTATATATTAGTAACTAGGCTAATCCGAAGAAGAAGGCTATATATATCCGCTACTATAGGGATACTTTATAGAAAGCCTTATATATTCTTGCCCTTCTTAAGCGGTCTAAGAAAGCCTAGAACGTACTAAAAGCCTATACTAAGGATAAGGGTATAATACTTCGAGCCTTTATAGTAGTATGCCTTACCCGCTAGGGTTTATACTATACTGCTATTAATAGCCTATTCGTAGCCAAAGACACGCTATAAGACGTTATACGTATAATAGACAAACGACTCTTCCGGCGCAAGGACGGGTCTATTAGTATAGGCGTAGCTACTACTATATATAGTATTAATAACCCTTCCTTCTAGCTATAGCTTTGTTACCTCTATAAGCTCCTTTAGCTATATAATAAGGCTCGCTATATTAGCGAAAGCGATACTTTACGAGTCGGTTACGTTATTCTATAATAGATAGTACTTCGAAGAGACATTATAGAAGCTAAGTTACTAGAAAGCAATAGGTTATTAGCCTTGTTTAATACTCGAATAAGTACTTAGACTTAGCCTATATACTAGGCCGCTTACTTACTTAAGTTTTAACATTAAATAGCTATAGATATTACTAGACTTTATAGACTAGTAGGAAGGGTACCGCTACTCCTTCTTCTAGGACTATTTTAGTAGCGACATATAGGCTTTTACCTAGTTTAAGGAGTAGTTTATTAACTTCCGTAGCTCTACTAGAGTCTTCGAAGCCTATAGACCCTTAGCGTTACTTAAGCGTATACGTGAAATAGGCAATACTAAGCATTTCTAGAATACCTCTACTATACTTCGAAAGGCTCCTTACTTAGCTAACGTAGCCCTTCGTTTGCTAAGAACGCTAGCTAATTCTATACTAAGTAAGCGAGCTTTTAGCGATATAAATTACGTATAGGACGACTATAGAATACGCCTATTAAGTAAGAACACGGACTTACTTACCTATATATATATAAATAGCAAGGCTCTACGCCGCTATCTATTCGCTCTTAAAGTATAGAAGGAGCGATAGGAGAAGCTCCGCGAAGTAAAGAAGAAGAAGCTATCTACTAAGCGTAATATTCGTACTATAGAGCTAGAGGCTATAGTCGTACTAGATATAGCCTTAGTAAAAGACAATAACCTTCCGACTACTAATATACGTTAGATATTAGAAGCTAAGCTATACGACTTGTTTGACCTATAGTAGGTAGGGGTTACTAATAATAATAACTCGTACGAGGCTAATAATATATTAGTATATAAGGACTACTTTGAATACGACCTTGACGTAGCTAGCCTTACTAATCTAGTAGCAAGTTAGGCTTCTAGCTTCTACGACCCGCTAGTTAATTACTTACAATAAGCCTAGTAATAGTCTTAACCTTTATAAGATAGCCTTAATAGCTCTTAGTATCTATAGACCTATAGCGACTACCTAGGCGCTAGTTAGATACGTAGAGCCGCCTATAATGCTATAGAGCCGCTAGCAAAGAGGCACTACTAATAATAGATTAACTACTACTCGAACGTATATAACGAGTATCGCGAATACTAAGTTAAGTCGATTAGTACCCTTTCTAGTAATAACTACTAGTAAAAGTAATTAATACGATAACGACGGAGCCTTCTTATTAGTCTATAGCTTTCTACATAGCTCTAAAAACAGCCCTTTCTAGCTAGCCTATATCTATTACTTCTATTACTTCTATCCTTTATATACCTATCTAATATTATGTAATACACCTACCCTTCCTACTACGGTTAGCGTATTTTAGCCCTACTGTTACTAACCGTTAGTATTACATTATTGACGTCAATGACAGTGTTAGTGACGTTACTAACGTCAATCGTTAGTGACAGCTTAACACCCCTACCGGTGAGCGAAGACTGGTCACTGATCATTCGAAACATACTTCGTCGAACCTATCTATCATACCTAACGGCGCTGCTTACGACCACCTCCTCCTCTTCCCCACCCTTTGCCATCATCATGATCATTACTCCCGAAGCGACCCCAACCCCAGCCCGAGCATTGCCAATCCCTGGCAATCCTTGTCGTGGTGCAAGTGGTCGAAGCCCCAGGCTTTGAAGATGTGCCGACTTTCTTCGTGCTCGTCGTCACAGCCTTGGACGTCGAAATCGAAGTTGACTTCTTCGTGCTTGTTGTGCAAGTCGTAGACGATATAGCGGGCTTGATCGCGGTGGGAGTCGCAAGGGTCGTGCTTGGCTTTGTCGTCGTGATTGGCTTTGAGGTCGTGGAAGATTTGCTTGTCGTTGTGGACGATGGCTTGACAGTGGAGCTCGAGATCTTGCTTGTCGTGGAAGAGCTAGACATCGATGTAAGGCTTGATGATTCCGTCAAGGTTGCATTCCCTCCAGCTGCGATCGGCGTAATCGTAGCATTCGTGCCGTTGCCAACCGGCTGCTCTTCCTGCAACAACTGAATACTCTGCCATTTACCACTCTGATCTGTCCAATTGTACGCAGCAGCAGGGTACATATTCTGAATCGATACCTTCCTCACATACATTGTGTATGGTCCTCCTGTCACGTTTGTAGTCCCACCTGCCCAGCTCTTCGTCCCAGAATTTTGGCCTGGATCTCCGCCTGCCCAGATCCCTAGCTGGAATTTAGACGGTGTCTGAGGATACTGGTAGTCACCCTTGTCGCCGGAAGAGGAGGCGTAGGTGAACGTTCGTAGAAGCCTGCCGTCAAGCAACCAACTCAGTCGGTCTGGAGCCCAGTCTACCGAGTACGTGTGGAATGTTTCTTGTGGATTAGATACGTCGAAGTATCGCCCTCGATCATAGTTTCCAGTCAGACCTTTCCCAAAGTAGTTGTTTTGGCCCTTTCCGGCAGTCCACTCCAGATTTCCTGTCGTGACATATCAGCTTTGGTCAACGAAGAACATTGCCTGACCCACCAAAGTTGTTGCCCGAAAACTCGAAGTCGATCTCATCAAAATCGTCACTCATGAGCACAGCACTAGATATCATTCCTGTGCCATTCGCGATTCTCATCTCGACATCTACACGCCCAAACAGGATAAAGAAGTTGGTCCATAGCTGTGGCGCATCATATCTCTTGTTGTACGTGAACTCCGCGCCTAGCTCTCCAAAATTGATCGTAGCATAGTTCGAGATAGTCCAGTCATCTGGTATGTCCGTCTGCTGCGTGAAGTCAATGGTGTAGCTGGAATGAGCTAGGCCAGGATTTGGTGCACACGATCCAGTGGCATTCTTGATTGGGTTGCAAGGCCAGAACTGGCCATCCGCGCGCTGGGCGGCAGCGATGGAGGAAAGCTGGAGAATGGTCGCAGCCGCACCTCCTAGTGTGAAATTCTTCGGCATCGCGCTTATGGCGGCGGGTTGCCATACTGTGGAATGCTGTTCCGCTCAATTAGCAATGTGACGCTTACAACAAAGAAGTCCTGAACAGAAGCTCTGGCTCTGTTTTCGGAAGGCGCAGACAAAGACCATAATGATCATCTCAGGGCAATGCCAAGAAATTCCATTGCAATACGAAAACTTGAGATGATTCGTCTTTTAAGCCGCTGAACGCTGTCTGAAGCTCTTCACTGATGCAGAGCCGAAGCAGCTGTCAGGGCTGTTGATTAGCTAGTGAAGCCCAAAGATCAAAATAAAGCCTTGAGATGTTTTTGAAACATGGATCTTGAAAATTTCCGTACGGGATGCTGTGTACAATACTCACATGTTGCTAGGCTAATGTCAAAGGCGTGACAGCTCTAGTCCACGTGGGAAAGACGGTCAAATGATGACAAGAGTGACTGTCGCTAGAGACGACCAAGATGCAGTTTCAGGCTCATCCAGAATCTTAATGAGTGAAGTGGCCAAGCAATGTCAGAAAACAACGATGCCAAAGGATAGCTTCGACGTTGGTGACAAGGATGACGTGGGCTAAGTATGATCATTGAGATCAATTAGAGCGCCAAAGAGATCGGAGGGAGTTTCATGGCATACTTAGAGTCGAATGTGATCAGGATCGGCACCTCTCAGCGATGCCCAGAGATGCGCGAAGATAATGAAGTAAGCTGCTACTTTGTCGACAGATTCAAGAGGGTGGGTCTGAATACGTTCCTGTTAGCTGAGCGACCACTTAGGGTATAGACACGATTACTCACTCCAGTGGTCGGTCTCGCCAAGTTCGGCGTAGATCGTGGAGAGACTGTAGTCGTATGAACAGGCTGGTCCTGAGCTTCACCATAGTCAATATCATCGTGGTCTAAAGAAGGCGCAGGTCGCGCTCTTCGACGCCGAAGTCGCTCTCTCTCGTCGGCGACTTGAGCTGGCTGGTCCTCAGCTTCACCAATGTCAACATAATAGTCGTCTGGATTGGATGCAGGCCGCGCTGTTCTGCGTGGAAGTCATCGCGGAGATCGTGGGTGATCAATTCTTCGGTTATCATGACGGTCTCTATGTTGACGTCCTTGGGACTTGGTTCGCGATGGGTATCCAGACCGGCCCCTAGGAGAGGGAGAACGCTCGCGTACATGGTCGCGGCTGCGGTCCGATGTCATTGGGAAACTTCGGTTGTGGTCATCAAATCTTCTGGCATCTTTCTGCTTGAGAGCGGATGTCTTCCTCTAACCTCTTGACGGTCTTCTGGAGCTCAGCTTTCTCGTGCTGATACGATATGGTTAGCTTGCGCATCAAGCATGGCAACATGGTGGAGTCAACTCACGTCTTGCTTTGGAGCATGTCTGGCTCTCTTGTTTCCGTTGTCGTTTCTTCGTTGACGATTGTTCTGCCGGGCTCCGGACTCGCGGTCGACATTAAAGACAATGTTTGGCATGTGCGGGTGCGTCTGTGGATTAAATCCTGCGGTTATCTGTCCAGCACCGAACTGTTGCATCGGTCTGGCTGATTGATTCGTGACTTCGCAAAAGTCAGCACGTGTTCCTCAGGATCTCCCAAACGCATCACCGACTTATTCTCGGTGGCAGATCTCGACCTGGCCATTCAGGCGCGTAAAGTCCTGGACCAGTGTCCGTCGATGGTGTTTCCGGACTTCGAACAATTCTTCTTCGTGCCCAAACAGAATGAGCAGTTTCCTGGGTATCTCGCGTGGTCGCACTAAAACACAGTCAGTGGCTTTGCGGCAGTGAAGAGCACTGTGGCAGCAGTATTTTGTAATTTCCTGCCGTCACACACGGAAGGCAGCGCACTGCATCGGGGTCTTGGTCTTTGCTCACGTAGGCTCTCACGTGCGATTGCACGTATTCGCCCTCCATGGTTGGTATTGTGGTGGTGTGGATCGCATCGAGGCCGGATGGCCTCAAGCAGACGCGCCAAGCTTTGATAACTACTAGTTCTATCTTTTGCCCAAAACCTGTCAGTACGGTCCGCAGAGCCGCCTCCTCTCTTAAGCCGCATAGGGGAGGGCAATAGGGGCAGATTTGTATAAAGAATTAAATATCTGTAACTATTATAGAAACTTAGCGTAGCTAGTAGATACGAGAAGCTTAATCTAAATAGAAGATATACTATTATATACTACTAAGTTCTCCTATATATAGTAAGCTAATTTAGTATCCTAATTATTATCTAGTTCTAGCTTTTCTAAATATTATTATTATTACTTAATCCTATCTATATTTACTATAGAAATACTTATACTATTTAATTTTACTAAGTATAAAAAGTAGTTATTTAAAATACTAGAAATACTATAGTATAAACTAGCTAAGTATAATACTCTATATCTATAGTTTAAGAACTAGTATAAGTTTAATCTATTAAATAATCGCTATAGAGATAATTATAAAGAGAGATAGTAGAGTTATTATTATTACTATTAGAATATAGTATAGTAGAAATATAATACTATTAATATAAGTAGCTAGAGACTATAGTACTATAATAACTATAATTATACTATATTAATTACTATAATTTAGTATATAGTTAGAAAGGATATTTCTAGTAAAGAATCTATATACTAATCTACTAGTATTATCTAGTAAGTTCTAGATAAGATACTAGAGTATATATATAGATATAGAGCCTAGATACTAAAATATATAATACTCTTCTATCTAGAGAGACAAGGGATAAGGAATTAACTCCTCTAAAGGATAGGATTATTATAGTAAGAGATTATCTAGACTAAGAAAGGCTTAAATAAGGTAACTAGATAGATAATTAGGAAGGGACTATTAGAGTAGTTCTCCCTTATAAGGAAGGAACTAGAGAAGGGAGAGGATAGGAAGTAGGAAATAGGAGCCTAGTAAGAGGAAGGAGCTATAGAGATTCTCTCTATATCCTATAGCTAAACTAGAAATAAAAGATTAGGATAGAATCCTATATAATAGAAAGGAGATAAAGGGTTTTATACTAGAGGCCCTAGACTAAGGGTTTTTATCTTTAAAGACTAATAGAGATAGCTACTTATCTAATAGATAGAATAGTATAGTAATATAAGAATTTATAATAATAGTATTATCTAGTAACTAGGATATACTTATCTATCTAGTAAGATAGGGACCTTAAATAGTATATATAGCTATCTTCCTACTAGGGAGAGATATTATTAATCTTTATTTAGTATATATTAATTACTACGTTTTATATATCTCTACTATAGAGCTCTAATTACTACTAACTATCTCTATAGCTACTATAAATAGTTAGTCTATCTAGTATATATTAGGGACTAGGTATATAGTAACGTATAGAATATCTACCTAACTATTAGCTCTATAGATAGTAGAACTAACAAGTGCCTCCTAAAAGGATTACGTAGTACACTAGGTAAAAAAAAAGGCTATACAAGTTACGTACGTCTAGTATATATACTTAGTATATACCGCTTAGTATACTTAGGGCTTAGTAGGAGACCTTACCTTATCGAGGACCTTATAATTATTCCCTTTCTCCTAGTATAGCTATCCCTAGCTATAGACAAACCTAACTCCCTATTAAGCTATCCTATCTATATATTCTCTTACGCCTCTAGTACTTCGAATACGTATTGTATATATTACTACCTCGGGTAGCTAGTTACTATACGAAAACTCTTTATTATTATATAGTAGAATCCTTATATTTACTACTAGTAATATTGCTCGGTAGGTCTAGTATATTCCTAAGAACGTATTAACTGTTATTATTAGTAACTAGGTAGCCTATATATAAGTAGTATCTATAGTCTATCTAAAAACTTCTTCTATTTCTAAGCTCTTAGCTTTCTACTAGTACTACGCTAGTACCTTACTAGTACTATATAAGCTCCTCTTATACGCCTACTAACAATTTTTACTGCTCTTCTAGTATAGACCTAGCTAGTACCCTACTTGCGTTACGTAAGTATAGCGCCGCTAGTTCTACTATCCTAGTTATAGCTAGTAAGAGATTTAGGCCTAATATAGAAGATTATAGTAGATACTTCTAATATATAAATACTAATAGTAAGAATAATCCGTATATACGTCTTATACGTACCTTGTAACTAACTTGCTATAGAGGATCTAAATAATATATATATTAGAGATAATATATATCCTACTACTAAGAAGAAGTACTAGAGATATACTAAGGGGTACTACCCCTATAAGCTAGTTATAGTACTATATCTCGTTACGCTACTCTAGTATATATATATATAGCTTATACTAAGTACGCTACTTATAACCTAGATAACTCTAAGTATAGGGATAATCCTATTTAGGCTTAGATTAATCTTATTATAGTATTAATTATTAGAGAAAAGTATTGTATATTATTAAAGTCTATCTCTAAAGTCTATATCTACTAAGGTACTTCTATACCTATCTAAGGTATCTACCTAGATATCTATACCTATAAGGTACCTACCTAGTAGTATCTATAATAAAATCCCCTAGCTCTCGAATATCTATAACTATATAGACGCTAGATTTAGTAGTATCCCTATACTATATATAGCCTATAGTAGACTCGGACGCGGTTAGTACTTATAAAAGCGTTCGAAGTAGTAAGTATACCCCTCTAGGACTCTATATTATCGAGCTACCTATCGGCGCCTTTTACTATAATCTTAAGTATAGATTATCGAACTAGCTCTAGTATCTCGTTAAATACGGTCGTAAGGTAGCTATAGAGAAGTATAATACTAATCTTTTCCTATTTCTAGATCTTATATACTATCTCGATATATTAGTATATAGTATATAGGAATTAGTAGGTAGCGTATCGATTATAGTAAGGATAGTCGATACTACTTTAGTATCGTTTAGTATCTTCGTAAGAAGTCCCTAGAGGTCTACTAGAGGTAGCTTTAGCTCTTCTTAGTTAGATTAGATAGCCTAGTAGATTAGGTATAATCCGAGAAATTAGATCTAGGTTCGGTTTCTTAGTAGGAACTAGACGATTAGTTTAGGTTTAGGTTCTAGGACCTATACTAATTTTAGGTCGTAACCTAGACTTTTTCTAGTTTATATAAGTATTACTAAAAAGACCGGCTATACTACCGGCTATATAAAGGAAGCTATATAAAGGATAAATAGAAAAAAAATATACCTAACTCCTAGACTAAGGCGCGAGCGCCTACGAGTATAGGAGGTACAAGTATACCTCTTTATAAATAAAAGAGCGACGATAGTTTCGAAGAAAGATAGAGGAGGGGAGGGATCTAGCCTCTATCCCTAAGCTAGACTAAGGGACAACTAGTACCTAAATTAGGCCCTAAAGGCCTAAAAGACTAGCCTAACTAGCTAAAAACGAACGATAATATACAAAAGAACCTCTAAGCCCTTATAGACGATATCTAAAAGGCACTAGATACTCCCTAGGCCCTAGATTTCCTATCCCTCCTCTCCCTCCTTTAGTAGGCCTAGACATAGCTCCTATACTAGCTAAAGGATACTAATACTACTAACGTTCTCTAAACCTATATATAGAACCTCTAAACCGCTATAAAATACCTAAACTAAAAACATAGGTATAGGCTACCTCCTAAGACTAGCTAGCTATACTAAGTAAATATAGAATCCTCCTAGAAAGTTATATAATTATAGTAAGAGTTAGTTATAAGGAAGAGTAAGAAAAATAAAGGGCCTTACTAACTAAGAGATACTATAGGGAATTAAAGACCTAGGAGTAATCGCTATTAAGAAACTTGAGAGTAGTAACCTTAGGATCTTTATAGTATCTAAACCTACTAAAGACAAGCTAATAAGCGAACTAGGGTAGATATAAAAGATACTCCTTAGTACTATAGTAGAGGCTCTAATATACTAGATACTAGTCTATAGCTTTAGGGCTATAGGATTCAATCCTAAGGACCTAAACTATACTTACAAGATCTAGGAAGAGAATAGAAGACTCTACCTATACCTTAAGATATCCTAGGTAGTCTAGCTAAAAAGCCGAAAGGTTATAGAAGGCAAGATATACTCCTCTATTATCCTAATCGTATAGAGCCTAGCTTAGGCAAAGGAAATTATATAGAAAGGCCTAGTATCCTAAGGTATCTTCCTTACTATAGAGGAGTTTAACCCGAAGTAGATACCTATACAATACCTTAAATATAGACAATTTAGGCATATTGCAAAATACTATAGAGCCGAATAGATATATAGAAAATGCGTAGGACTATATAGGATAGACGAATATTAAGGAGTACTAAGGAAATATAGTAACTACTAAGGTACCTATATAGCTTAGTTAGTATTATACAAAGTAGAACAAGTAGCGATAGTAAAAGCGAGGATATTTAGAGACTAAGTAACTAGGAGCTAGAGCTACCTAACTTACCTAAAAGATCCTAAGGATCTAGAAGGATAGACAACAATTAGGTCTAAGAGAAAAGCTACTAGGAATATAAACCTAGACCTAGAAACCGAAGATAGGTTAAGAAAACTACTAGGGAGACTAGTAGCCTAAGTAGGTACGAACTCTACTATCTTAGTAGATAGAGTATAGAATAACAAAATGTCCTCCCTATTTCCCCTAGTTATAGACTAGGAAGGGTAACTAAGCTAGAGCTAAAGCTAGGAAGCAATAGAAGACATATAGGCGTACTAGAATACCTAAGATAAATAGTAGCGAAGGGAAACTAACTATCCTATAGTACAATACTAACTATAGTATAGACAAGATCTAAATCCTATTCCTCTAATAGCTAGACCTAAAGGACTACTAAGTAGTAGCAATCTAAGAGCTATAGATTAATCCCTATAATAGGAACACTATAGTATACTTAGGATACTATACTATACTCTTAGGAGTAGTATATCTAAGGGTTACTATATATATCTCTAAGGAGATAAGTATATAAACATAGAATATAAAAGAATACTCTAGAGATATAATTATAGTTAGACTCCTTATAGGAGATAGATAGATTAATATCCTAAACTACTATAGTCCTTCTAGCTATACTAGAGACTATATACTAGGTATCCTCCTACTAATAGAAGATGTAACCTAGGGAAAAGAGGAGGAAGAGACTATACTACTAGGTAACTTTAACCTTTACTATCCTAGGTAGGGAGGGAATAATACCTAGAACTAATATTAGGTAGTAGACTACCTTATTACAATTATAGAAAAAGCCTACCTTAACCTACTTCTAGAGCTAGGTACAATTATATAGGAGACTCCTAGGAGCTACTAGACTCTAGACCTAGTATTTAGGACTATAGGAATCTAATAGAATATATAGGAATATAGAACAAGGATAGACTTAGAAATAGGATTAGACTATATACTAATCTAAACTATAATTATATAGGCCTAGACTAGTACTAGAGCCTAGGTATAAAGACTATAATAGAAAAAGGCGGACTAGGACAAGATTAGGACTAGGGTAAAGAAGGAGGTATAAGAAATCTCTAATAGAGAAATAGATATACTACAATAGCTTAATATAATAGCCTAGGAGGTCTAAGAGATACTAGCTAAGGTTATCTAGGAGGACATCCTAAAGGCTAAACTATCTAAGTATACTAAAATAACCTAGTTAAGGGAGTATAGTAACGTAGTAAAAAAGATAAGATACCTTAAGAGGGAGTAGAGCTAGGATAGAATAGAAAGGAACCTAGTAGTATATCTAATAGCCTTATAGGCTAAAGGCAAGCGGATTAGGAAAGATAGGGACCTAGGCTAGAGAGATATAGTCAAAGAAGCTACCGAGGACCTAAATAAGATCTAGAAACTAGCTAGGTAGACTAGGGAAGGGGTAGGCTAAAGATATCCCCTTCTATAATTCCTAGAGATTAGGAATAAGGATAGTATAATACAAATAGAAAACTAAGGGAAGGTAGAAGTACTAGCCTAATACTTCTTTCTAGAGCTAAGGAAAGCTAACTTAGACGATATATAATATATATCCTATCTAAACCTATTCTAGATAGAGGAAGAAGTTAGAATAGGAGAACTCTAGAAGATACTTAATATACTCCCTAAGGGGAAAGCCCTAGGACCTAATTAGATTATTAACCTAATACTTAAGGAATATAGAAAGGAACTTAGACCTATATTATATAGGTTCTTTATAGTATACCTAAAACAAGGATACTATCCTAAACTATTCAAATAATCTATAATAGTTGTCCTAAAGAAACTATAGAAGCTAGACTATACTAAGCTAGGAGCGTATAGACCTATAGTACTACTAAACACTATAGTAAAGGTCCTAGAGGCTATTATAGTAGGGAGAATAAGTAAGGAAGTAGAAGAAAGGGATCTCCTCCCCTAATCCTAGATAGGAGCTAGACTAGGAAGATCTACTATATTAGTCCTAGAGCTAATAATAGAATAGGTTTAGATAGTCTAGGAAACGGACCTAATAATAGTAGTATTAATACTATACCTAGACATATTAGAGGTATTCGATAATATATTATACTAGAGACTAATATATAATATTAGGATAAAAGTATATCTATAATATATTATGTAATTTATCTAGTTATTCCTTTAGGATAGGACTACATGCCTTAGACTTAGGGAATACATAGATTAGGCAAGGCCCTAAACAACTAGAATACTATAAGGATTAATCCTCTTACTAATCCTATTCCTATTCTTTATATCTATACTCCTCCCTAATCTTAAGGATAGGGAAACTATAGTAATAGGATTCGTAGATAACTCTAATATCCTTATATATAGTAGTAGTAGTAGTAGTAGTAGTAGTAGTAGTAGTAGTAGTAGTAGTAGTAGTAAATTCTTATATTGCTATACTATTCTAACTACTAGACAATATCCTTATATATAGAAAAAGTATAGAAGAGAACTATAGAAAGCTAGAGATAGTATATAGTAGTAGTAAATTCTTACATCGCTATACTATTCTAACTACTAGATAAGTAGCTATCCTTAGTTTGTTCCTTAGGAGGAAAAAAGCCCTTTACTTAGCCTTTCTAACTTCCTTAAAGTCCCTACTAGCTTTGTATAGTATTAAAAACTACTATACTCTATTATACTATTAGGGATACTAAGCCCTATCCTTATTTATACTAGTCTTTAAATATTAAGAGGTCCCCTATATCTCTATCGCTTTAACTAGATTATGTCTACCTCCTCTAGTTTAATATCCTTTTCTTTAACTTATTCCTTTATAGCTTTTAAGCTAGGTAGGAGGGATATCTAGTTTAGGGGATAGAGTAGTATCCTTATTCCTTTCCTTCCCTTCCTTCCTCCTCTTTAAATATAGATCTTTATTATTCCTCCTACTTTCTAGTTAACTTCTATATTAGCTCTCTACTAAACTATAAACTACCCCTACCCTTACTTAGTATCTAGTTACGTAATCTATATTACTAGAAATTAGACTTCCTATATTAGCTTCTATACTTAGGTATTCTTTATAGGCTACCTTATATATAGTATAAGGAGTAGTTTATATTAGATACCTAGCCTTTAGAACTAATATTATTAGTACCCCTATAGGAGCTAGGGCCTAGGGGGCAAGTCTAGAGCTATACTCCTCTAGGGGCTATAGGCTATAGGGTTTACTAAGTACTTTATCCTCTATATATCCTCCTTCTTCTAGTAATCTTTAAAACCTCCTCTTTAGTTATTCCTTCCTTCTCTTTAGGGCAATTAGTCCTAGGTTACTACTCTAGTTCCTTATTCCTAGAATAGATTCCCTCCCTAGAAAGGTTAGCCTATCGACTCGGTATTAGTTCTTATAATAGTTATAGCTACGCTAGGCTCGATAGGTAGCTAGATAGTTTTCTAAATAGCTAGTCGCTTTAGAGCTAGACTTCTATAAGGACCTCGATAAGGTAAGGTCTCTTGCCAAGCCCTAAGTATACTAAGCGGCGCGCGCTAGGGACGTACGCTAGGCGTACGTGACTCGCATAGCCTTTTTAACTTAGCGCGCTACGTAATCCTTTTAGGAGGCACTTGTTAGTTCTACTACCTACTATGTTATCGGTTAGGCGGGTGTTCTATACGTTGCTACATACCTAGCCCCTAGTAGTTCTAATAAGTCTATCCTTATAGCGGCTTATAGAATACCGTACGATAAGCGTAAGCGAGCCGACTACGTTAGATAGTAATACTATGGCGCCTATAGACGACGATCGCCCCTAGGGGGATAAAGAACGTTAGACGACCTTTAGCGAGCGATAGGCTACGTTAAACGAGCGAATCGCGCGCTCGAGAGCCGAGTAAAAGTTACTTAAATAAGAAGTCTAAGCCTAGGAGCTAGAGTATAAAAATACTAAGCTATATATATAGCGCGACGTAGGATTAGCGCTAGTAGGTACTAGGCATAGTATAAGCGTCGAGCGGTCTAATCGCTAAGTATCGCTAGAGTCCGACTAGGATACTAGTAATTCTAAGGATAGGTCTATAGAGAGTATCTATAGGACCCTACCCTCTCGGCTTAGTCTTAGTATTATACTATTACAAGGATATAGCGAGGCGCCTACGCTAAGCGTAGTAAGTATAGGTATAGATATTACGATAGGTAAGCCTAGACTAAAAGAGCTAAAACCCTTTAGGGATAATACTATTAAGGAGGCAAGGAGGTTCCTAAGGGAACTAGCCTTAATCTTTACTTTATTAGGAAATGTATATTGTACTAACTATAGCAAGACGCTATATATAGTTATATACCTTGTAGGCGATACGTATAAGAAGTAGTATAATAACTACGATCTCGAAGACCTAGGTACTTATACCTATAAAGATTTCAAGGATTTCTACGTTAACTACGTAGGGGATCCTATAAATCGTATACTAGACGTAACCCTCGAGTATAAGGTAGCGCGTTAGCGTAAGAACTAGACGGTTTAGAACTTTGCCCTCGAACTCGTAGTACTAGAGGATTAGCTAAGCGACTATACCGAGGCGTAGCGTATACGCTACCTACTCGCAAAGTTATAGCCTACGCTATATAGTACTATTATTAAGTACTATACTATTCCCGAGCTAAGGTAGGAACTAGTATAGCTCGCGGCTCGTATCGAGACGCTAGATAGGCTATCTAGTAAGAAACTAGAGCGGGATAACGAGGACTATAGCGGTTCGAAAAAGAAGCGCCGCCTTAATAACTATAGTAGTAGTAAGGAGTAGGGTAGACGCAATAAGAAAGTAGGCGAGAAGCCTATATAGACTAAAGACTCGAAGCCTAGTCGGGACCTATCTTTAGTTAAATACTACGGATATAAGAGGAAGGGCTATTACAAGCCCGACTACCCTAATAAGTATCTATAGAAGGATAGCGACTCGTAGGCTATACGTAAGGTCGAGGTAGCCGATAAGGGAAAAGGCAAAGTATCTACTAAGAGTTAAGGGTAAATGCTATAGCTAATTCTAGTAGCTCTATAGTATATATACCGTCGTAACGCGTACGCGGCGTAATAGTAACGTAGGGTAGAGACGTATACGTCGAATGCCTACTAGATAATGTAGTAGATATTAATGTTATCTTACGCGAGTTTATCCTCTAATACTAGCCCTAGTAGATTACTAATACTACCCTACCTAGTACCGATAGCTTCTAGGAAGAATACGGATACTATTATAGAGCGTATATACTAAGCCTACGCGTTATAGACTCGTCGGGTTAGGAACGCGTAATAACCGGTACCTTTTATACCTTCGAAATACCTAACCTAGATCTCATACTAGGTAGGCCTTAGTAGAGGGACTAGCGGGTAATCGTAGATAGCGTAACGGATACGTAGACCTATAGTACTAGTAGCGAAGTAAGACCTATCGTAGTAAGCGAGCTATAGTAGTTCTTTAAAGAAATACGTAACGCGATATACGTATATATAGTAAGTATACGCAACGCTAGCGTAGCGGCTAATAACCCTAATCTACTAGAGGAGTTTAAGGACTTTGCGGATATCTTTACTATAATACTAGAGGCTCGACGCTAGCTATATACTAATATAGAGTACTCGATCGACCTAGTCGATAGGAAGAAGCCTCCCTATTGCCCCCTATATTATTAGTTAGAGCGTAAGCTCTAGGTCCTTTAGGAATACCTTATTAAGGTAGTAGAGAATAGGTAGATTAGGCCTAGCGCAAGCGAGGTAGGTACGCCTATCTTGTTCGTACTAAAGAAAGATAGGAGTCTTTAGTTATATATCGATTATAGGGATCTTAATAAGATTACTATTAAGAATCGATATCCCCTACCTCTTATTAGCGAGACAATAGATAGGTTAAAGGATGCGGAATAGTATATATCCTTAGACCTTATCGACGTATACTATCGTATTCGTATTAAGCGAGGCGATAAGTAGAAGACTACGTTTCGTA
>LFZO01000356.1:3794-43310 GCA_001578225.1 Pseudocercospora musae | reverse complement strand
GCTTTTAGAGTACCGCGATTAAAGCTCTATAGGAAGCGAGCGAGGCGTTCTTAACGACTATATTCGAGCTAGCTAACCTACTCGCAATTTACGCTAAACGGGTTACTCTATAGTAGAAAGATATATAGCTTATCGCGAAGATCCGGGCGCGACTTTTAGGAGAATAATACTAATAGTTCGAGATAGTTAGTCTAAGTCTTTATAGCTATTTCTTCGATACTTAGGATCTTACTATAGCTAGCTATACTACTAGCTATATGTTTAGCTTTACCTATTATTTTAATATCGTATCGAATCCTACCTAGTCGCGTATATATTGTCCTCTACTCTTACTATTATCGAGCTTTATTACGTTATTTTCGGTTATTGCTTATTAGATTTTTAATATATACTCTCTACCTATAGTCGGCTATACTACCGGCTATAGATTTAGCTCTACTTATTATTTCGATATCGCATTAAATTTGCCTAGTCGCGTATGTTCTATTCTCTACTCTTGCTATTGTCGAGCCTTATTACGTTATTTTTAGTTATTACGCATTAGATTTTTTTACGTATACTCTCTAACTATAGCTAGCTATACTACCGGCTATAGATTTGGCTTTACCTATTACTTTAGAATTATATTAAATCCTGCCTAGTCGCGTATATAATATCTTCTACTCTTACTATTGTCGAGCGGTCTTGCTATTATTAAGGTCTTATTACGTTACTTTCTATTATTTTCTACTTGCTTCCCTAGAAACGATAGTAACGACGTTTTTGTTATACTAACCTATAATACAATCGCGCATAATAATAACTTTCTTTAATTCGGCTTTTATATTACATATCGCCTATTCTTTGCCCGTACCATAGTTCCATACCTTTAGTTATATACTTATTATGTCTAGAATAGCCGGAAAGTCTATCGCTACCGCCGCTAAGAAGAATAAGAAAGGTACTACTCGTATCCTTTACAATATCTATAACACTACCTATAAGGCCTAGAAAAGCACTACCTTTAAGCCTAGTAAGCTAAATAAGAAGGCAACTATAAGTGTACGTCGTAGAAACGTAGGTAGTAAGTTCTACTTCTTGTATAGCCGGCCGTATAGCCGGCCGTATAGCTAGCCGTAACTAATTATCTTTTAGAAAACGTACTATAGTAGATTAAGACTACGCAAATGTCTACCGACCTTATAATCCCGCGAGCGCTATTCTAGAGACTAATCAAATAGTTAATCTACGATACTAGTATTACTAGCGCTAGCTAGTTCCGCATTTAGTTTAATACTATCGAGGTATTGCGTAAGGCCTCTAAAGTATACCTTACGACTTTCTTCGAGTATATGTTACTCCCTAACGTCCTTAATATATACTAACTCTAGATAGCCATTAACCTACTAGCTGTCTATACTAAGCGTATTACTATTTAGTAGAAGGACATTGTTATACTAAGTTTACTTCTAAAGGGCTATAGTATCTTTATTAGAGATATAGACGTTAGCGAGAATCTATACAAGAACCGTTATACGTAATAAAGGAACGGAAGGATAGCTATTAGCGCTATACTATAGAAAGAAATGACTACTCTATCCTTAAGGACTACGATACTAGTAGTATATATAGAAGAAATAACTAGTTTGTCCTTTAGGACTACGATAATGGTAGCATAAATGAATAATAATATATTCTCTATCTCGATATTTCGTAATTTCCGCCTTTCTAATGTTTCTATTGTTCGCTATAAGCTTATTGAATTTTTGGGTTTAAACCCGGACAAACTTCCGGTTCCCTAAGATTAGACCCGGACAAATGGGTTAGGTTCGGTTTTGAACCCGAACCTAACCCGAACTAACCTACTAGGACGTCTAAGCCTAAATTAGGACTACTATTATAGAGTGTTTAAAAGGTTTAGAGTAGTATCCTTATTATAGGTATACTATAAAGAACTTATATAGTATAGGTCTAAGTTCCTATCTATATTCCTTAAGTATTAGGTTAATAATCTAATTAGGTCCTAGGGCTTTACTTTTAGGGAGCCTATTAAGTATCTTCTAGAGCTCCCCTATTCTAACTTCTACCTCTATCTAGAATAGGCTTAGGTAGGATACATTTTCTATATCTTCTAAGTTAGCTTCCTTCGGTTCTAGAAAGAAGTATTAGGCTAATACTTCTACTTTCCCTTAGTTTTCTATTTGTATTGTTCTATCTTTATCCTTAAGCTCTAGGAACTATAGAAGGGGATATCTTTGTCCTATCCCTTCCCTAGCCTACCTAGCTAGCTTCTAGATCCTATTCGGGTCCTTAGTAATTTCTTTTACTATATTTCTCTAGCCTAGGTTTCTATCTTTCCTAATCTACTTTCCTTTAGCTTATAAGGCTACTAGGTATACTACTAGGTTCCCTTCTATTCTATCTTAGCTCCATTCCCTCTTTAGGTATCTTATCTTTTCTACTATCTTGCTACACTCCTTTAACTAGGTTATTTTGGCATATTTGGATAGTTTGGCCTTTGGGATGTCTTCCTAGACTATCTTAGTAAGTATCTCTTAGACCTCCTAGGCTATTGCATTAAGCTATTATAGTGTATCTATTGTTCTAGTAGAGATTTCTTATGCCTCCTTCTTTACCCTAGCCCTAACTTTGTCCTAGTCTACCTTTTTCTACTATAGTCTTTATATCTAGGCTCTAGTACTAGTCTAAGCCTATAGGATTATAGTTTGGATTAGTACATAGTCTAATCCTATTTCTATATCTATCCTTGTCCTATATTCCTATACATTTTGTTAGATTCCTATAGTCCTAAATACTAAGTCTAGGGTTTAGTAGCTCTTAGGAGTCTCCTATGTAATCGTGCCTAGCTCTAGTAGTAGGTTAAGGGAGGCCTTTTCTATAATAGTAATAAGGTAGTCTACTACCTAATATTAGTTCTAGGCATTGTTTCCTCCCTACCTAGGGTAGTGTAAGTTGAAATCCCCTAGTAAGATAATCTCTTCTTCCTCTTTTCCCTAGATTATATCCTCTACTAGTAGAAGGGTACCTAGGGCACGGTCTCTAGTAGGGCTAGATAGGTTATAGTAGTTAAGGATATTAATCTACCTCTCTCCTATAAGGAGTCTAACTATAATCATATCTCCCGAGTATTCTTTTGTATCCTATATTTGTATACTAATTTCCTTAGATACGTATATAGTAACCCTTAGATGTACTACTCCTAGGAGTATAGTATAGTATCCTAGGTATACTACTATATTCCTATTACTAGGGCTAATCTATAGTTCCTAGATTGCTACTATCTAGTATTCTTTCGGATCTAGCTATTAGAGGAATAGGATTTGGATCTTGTCTACACTATAGTTAGTATTGTACTATAGGATAGTAAGCTTCCCCTAGCTACTATTTATCCTAGGCGTTCTAGTATACCTATATGTCTTCTATCGCTTCGTAGCTCTAGCCTTAGCCTAGCTACCCTTCTTGGCCTATAGCTAGGGGAAATAGGGATAAGATCTTAGTATTCTATAATCTACCTACTAGGGTAATCGAGTTTGTATCTATTAGTCTCTCTAGTAGTCTTCTTAATCTATCGTCTATGTCTAAGTCTAGGCTTGTACTCCTAACTTTTCTCTTAGACCTAATAGTTATCTACCCTTCTAAGTCCCTTAGGTCTTTTAGATAGGTTAGGTAATTCTAGCTCTTTGTCGCTTAGTCTCTAAACGCCCTTGCCTTTATAATAGCTACCTGTTTTACCTTGTATAATACTAACTATACTATATAGGTACCTTAATAGTTACTACATTTCCTTATTGTTCCTTAGTATTCTTCTATTCTATATAGTCCTACGTATTTTCTATATGCCTATTCGGCTCTATAGTACTTTGCAATATGCCTAAATTGTCTACACTCTAGGCATTATATCGATCTCTATCTCGGATTAAATTCCTCTATAGTAAGTAGAGTGCCTTAGGATACGAGGCCTTTCTATATAATTTCCCTTACTTAAGCTAAGCTTTGTATATTTAGGATAATAGAGGAGTATATCTTGCCTTCTATAGCCCTTCGGCTTTTTAGCTATACTACTTAGGATATCCTAAGGTTCGGGTAGAGTCTTCCGTTTTCTTCCTAGATCTTATAGATATAGCTTAGGTCCTTAGGGTTAAAACCTACGGCCCTAAAGCTATAGACTAGTACCTAGTACATTAGGGCCTCTACTATAGCGCTAGGGAGTATCTTCTATATCTACCCTAGTTTATTTATTAACTTATCTTTAGTAGGTTTAGATACTACAAATACCCGTATATTACTACTCTCGAGTTTCTTAATTATAATTATCTCTAGGTCTTTAAGTCCCTAAAGTATTTCTTAGTTAGTAAGGCCTTTTATCTTTTCTTACTCTTCCTTATAGCCTATCCTTATAGTAATTATATAACTTTTAAGAGGAATTCTCTATACACTTAGTATAGCTAGCTAGCCTTAGGAGGTAGCCTATGCCTACTAATGAGTAGAACCCAAACCTATACAAACCCAAGGACTAGGTAGCATAGGAGGGGACTATAGGTAGTATAACCTATTAGGCTATAGGTAGCCATACTAGGTAGACTAACTATTATAGTAGCCATAGAGGCAGTTAGTAGTAATTAGAGCTCTATAGTAGAGGCATATGGAACGTAGCAAGCGATGTGTACTAAACGAAGGTTAATGATATCTCTTCCTAGTAGGAAGAGGACTATACATACTAATTAAGATCCCTACCTAACCGGGTAGACAAGTATATCCTAGTTGCTAGACAATATCCCTCCCTTTCTAGGTATCTAACTAGATACAATACCGCGATCATGTATATAGAAATCAAATAGGTATGCTTCGTAGTCGCTACCTAAGGTAGCTTCCTAATCGCCCTCCTAGGGGCTATTAATCCTAGGTCTATTAACAATTCCATTCGTAGTTCTACCTATAGGTAGTACTATCCCTACGCGTAGCTAATTAGCGAAGCTTATACTTGCTATAGTTCTCGCCTAGTACCTCGTCGTCGTCCTATCGGTCGGAGAGGTCCTTCGAGGTATAGTAGCTCTTCTCGCTATACAATTTGCGCTCGAGGCTAGCTTAAAGCGTAAGTGCCTCGCGAACCGCGTCGTAGGTACGCTAGTTCTACTACTTAACGTAGCTTCGAAGACCCTTAGAGTCTAGTACGAAAACCAAGTTAAGCTCCTCTCGAATAGAAGGATTAGACTACGGAATACGCCTAATAAGAGCGTCTACTATAGGTCTAAGGCCTATAAGCTAGATAGTACAAGGGAACGCGTATAGAATCGTACTACCTTAGCGAGTAATAGGTATTAGGTATCGGTAAGCCTCTACAACCTAAGCGACGGTAAGATTAAAATCCTTAACCTTAGTTCCCTTAATATAGTAGAAGCCTAGATCTATATATATCCGAGTAGCCGTTCCGGCGATGTTACCGTAAGGTAGATACGGTATACTAAACGAGATAGAGTCCTCTAATAGCGGCCTCAAGTTCTACTATATAACCTTGCCGTAAGCTCTATCGCTTATAGCCTCTATGTCCTCGGTCGTAAGGTACTTATCGGTTAGCTCTCCTACTTAGCTACTTGCTAGTACGAGACCGCAAGCCTTAAGCTTCTATACTTAAGTAGCGAAAATCTCCGGATTATGTATATAGTCGACGCCTTAAGAGTAGGCAAGCTTATCCTCCGCTCTAAAGGAGACTAATATACGGATTCGATTAGCGCCGATATCCTCGATTAGTTCTAGAACGTTACTATTTAAGCGTATTGTCTCTACTAGAGGCAAGTTACTCTTCTTAGGTATATCGGATTCATAATAGAACTTAGTAGGCTTTAGTACGGAGATAAGCTCGTACGCGTAATTAGGCCGAAGGGCGACTATAAGGAGCTATAGCGGTAGGTTCTATCGGACTAGCTAGTTACTAATACTATATATTTGTAGTAGGTTAATGCCCGTCTACTTCTCTAGTAAGTAACTACGAAGATACTAGTAATATATCGCAAATTCCGTAACTATCTCCTCTATTAGACTATTGGCCTTCCCCTTTAGGTTCTTAGCCTAATTAAAGATATCGATAACCGCTATACTACCTTACTTAGCTATTACTACCGTAACCTCCGGTTACCCGAAGGCTCGAGCAATTACGTATAGGAATTAGTCTAGCATAGTCGGTACGTTAGACTAAACTAGTATAAAGGCGTACAAGCCGAGACACGCTACTAGTACTATAGTAACTAGAGTACTAGTAAAGTAGTAAGCCTTATTAGAGCTACGAAAGGCCTCGAACTCCTCCTCTATATTACCGTTCTTACTAAGTAGAAAGAGCCGATTAGTAAGGTTATCCTTCGCGTTAATTAGGCGGAGGCTATAGAACTTAGCGTATATCTTTAGGTACTTAGCGTAGATATCCTCTAGTTCGTTAGGATTATATAGGTCCTTGAATTGTCGAGCTAGATCGTAGACTACCGTAAAGGAACTAACATCCTTGCCCTTAACGCTTATAGTATCTAGCTCGGCTATAAACCGACCGAACTAGCCGCCTATATAGTCGGTATAGACGTCCCTAATCTCTACCTCGAAATCCATTTCTTCTCTCCTATCGCTACTACTAGCTAACTTAGTATCTTCCTCTATTACCGTAGCCTCGAGGCGTAACGCTTCCTACCTATATTCCTCCTCTTACTAGCGTAGTTTAGCTATCTTAGTAGCCTATTCTTACTATAGACGGGTCGGCGGAGTAGTAGTATAGCGCGGCTTAGTACTCTCTTAAGTAGCAAGTTCTCGGGTAGCTACCTCGTCTACTACCTTCTATGCTTTAGCCTAATAACGGATTGCCTAGCGCTAAGACGGAGTAATGAAGGGTATAATATAAGCTAGTCCCTCTATAATAAACCTAGAGCTACTAATACGGTACCCCATATTAGTTAGTAGTTATACAACCTCCTAACTACCTAGGTCAATAGTAGCGATCTCCTTCTTATACTTCTTATAATACTTCGAGTCGAAGTCGCTATTAGTAAAAGTAAGGCTTAGATTCTATTAACCCATCTTCTTAGGAGTAGACAATATACGGTAGATTATAGTCTTGCTAACGAGCTTAGTACCTTGTCGATAGTTCTTATTCTTATTAACGAAGGCTATAATGTTCTTAGCTTGCTCCGCGCTATTGTAAGTGAAATTAACTAGGCTCTACCGGAGCGCTATTAGACTACCTTAATACTCGAGGGTTACGGTTAGATAGTTAAGGCGATGGCGGATATTTATACCCTACTCCTCGATAATAGTAAGCGATAGGTAGGCCTTAGAGAGCTCCTTGCCCTCGAGAACTAGGTCTTTAAAGTTAACGGTCCTACTAAGTCCTTAGTAGAGATCCGTTATACCTATAGTAACGGTAACTACTAGGCTCTTACTAGCCCTATCGAGGATAGCAAGTAGCTATCAAGTCGCCTCGATCTTTGCCTAACGGTTAGCAATGCCTACTATAATCTCGAATACGTCGGTAAGATTAGTAACCTAAGCAAGCTCGCTATTCTCTAGAACTATAAAGATACCGAGCGAAGTAGCGCTCTAGCCTAGCTAAACCATAGTAGTAGATTAGCTAAACCGATAGGTAGTCGAAGAAGAAGCTAGTAGTACTAGGTCGGTAGGGACGAGTTCCTATTCCTTAGCTATATTAGAAGGTTAGTAGGTTAGGAGAGGGAAGAATAGATAAGTAGGTATAGGCGCCCGTTAATAAGGGCTTTAGAACAAAGACCGTAGGTAGTTGTTTACTTATAACTATAGGCGCGTATATGTAGGTAATTGCTCGGAGGTTCGAGCAAATTTATACTTAAATAGTCGTACGTATACGGGTACGCGGGCGGCCTATCCCGAAACCTTAGGAAGTAAAGTTTCACTTTCTCGGCGCTTTGCATATATCCCTAGTTATAGTAGCGTCCCTATTACCTACCTATCTAATAGTAAACTAAGTTATTGTATTACTATTTGTCGCCTTGCAATCTAGCTTTCTAGGAAGCGTCCTAATACGCTTTCGCTAATTATTCCCCTAGGGGTTATTAGATCGCGAGATTACCTCCTAATCTACTAATTATCTAATAGCTCCCTATATAAAAGTAGTCTATACTCCTTTTATAAAGGCTACTCGTAACCCGGTTCTATTAGACGTCCCTCGCTTCCTATCGCTTATAGATAGGAAGGTAGGAACCCGACCGGCGTAGCTATCCCTAAACGCTAGTATTAGTCCTTAATAAGCGATCGGATCTCTAGCTAGTAAGGCTTCCGCAAGCGCCTCCCTTTCTATATATCTCGCTTAGCTACTAGCTACGCGCGTAGAGCCGACATATCGTAGAACCTCGATAAGGGAATAGCTTAGTAATCGAAAGCTTCCTACTAATTACTTCCCTAAGGGTTATTACAAGTCGGAATCCTAAAGTAAACCCTAAAGATCTACTAACTCTAAACGTAACGTACGAATAAAGGAAATATACGTAGTAGTATAATAGTATTATAAATAGAATAATTAGAAATAATAACCTCCTTCGAGAATACTCTAAATATCTAGTTATGTATCTCTCCTACTAGTTAGTACCTCTAGGACCTTAGGATCTTCCTTAGTAAACTAGTTATTACCCTTATCGTTAGAGTTATAGTTAAGTTCCTTTATCTAGTCTAGCTTAGTACCGGTATTAGTCTTAGCTTCCGGCTCCGGTTTAGACGTCCTAGTAGGTTGGTTCGGGTTGGGTTCGGTTTTGAAACCGAACCCAACCCGATTGTCCGGATATAGCGCTAAGAACCCGAAATTCCTCGGGTTCTAAACTAAAGGCTAGCTATATGGCCGGCTATACACTTCTTATAGTCGCAATTTGACGCGATGCGACGACTAACATATGCAATACATACTGTCAAAAGGGTAGGAGCTAGATTGCGACAACTTTAGTCGAGTTTTGTCAAGTTCGGGTTGTAGTAGGTTCTGTACCCGAACCTATACCAATCGTCCGGTTCCTGCCAAGAAACCGAATCCGAACCCAAATTCTCGGGTTGTACCTAACCTACTAGGACGTCTACTCCGGTTAGTCGTACGCGAAGCTAAGTTAAACAAAACTAACCTATATATACCCGTCCCTTTCTTCTTAAGTTATTACTAATAGCTTACTAAGCCTTATCTACGGATACGTAAACCCTTCTAGTAGCTTAGTATTTAATACGGTATTTAGATCTTTACGGAAGGAATCAAGATCTTTAGCGACATTTTCCGTACCTACTAAGACTTCCTTATCGGTCTAAGGAGGTATAGTAGATTGCCTTATAAAGTCTAACTTCTTTAAGTTTGCCTACGGCTACGTATACTTAAGCGTAGAGCTATCTAACTCCTAAAGTCGGTAGGCTACGCCGTTATAGAGCACTTCCTAAACTCGATATAGTCCCTTCTAGTAGAAAGCAAGCTTATACGAAAAGCTCGTCTTTAATTCCGACTAGAAGATAAGTACAAGATTCCCTTCCTTAAAGGAGGCGTAGTTAACGTCCTAAGTATCGTCGAAGTACTACTTTATCTCTTTACGAAGGCACCTCTAACGAGCGAGGCCTTCTTCGATAGTAGCGGTTATCTCCTCGAGAGCCTTAGCGCGTAGGTATAGTAAGTCGGACCGGTCCCTAACGGAACCCTAATTAAATACGCTATAGGTACGATACGTAAGTTCGATAAATAGGACTACCTCGCGCCTAATTATAACTTCTATAGGCGTAAGATCGGTTGTCCGAATAGTAGTTATACGATTAGCCTATAGGACGACGGATATATAGTTAGTAATAGGCATCCGCCTATCCCCTCTATTCGTAAGCTTAGTAATAGTATTAAGAAGGGCCTTATATCCTACTTCGACCGTTGCGTTCGACTCTAGATAGTATAGCGATATCTTAATTGTCTTAGCTCTATAGCTAATAATTAGGGCCTAGACTTCCTTAGCGAAGTTAGTTAGAGTATTATTAAGTACTATCTTAGTAGGGGCGCCCTATCTACAAAAGATCTCCTTCTATAGGAACTTAGCTATATATACTATAGTAATCTTCTTCGAGGAGAAATAGAAATACTATGCCTCTAGCTATCGAGATAGCGCCTCCCGAGCTACTACTATACTATTGTTATTATTAATATAAATAGTATCTATATACTAGCGTTCCCTAACTAACTACTAAGCTAGTATCCGAAGCTTACTCGCCCGGCGGTAACTATTACGAAAGGCATACTTAGGACAACTCTTATAGTACCTAGAGACTTTAGCCTAAACTCTATCCTACTAATACCGCCTCCTTAGAAGGTTAAAGGTTCCTTTAGTAGCTCGGTACCCGGTCTCTTCGTAAAGGGTATACAAGATCTCCTATCTAGCTTTAGTATTATCGATAACCCTCTAAAGCGGTAAATTAACTATAGACTACCGCTATAGATACCTATCCTTAACTACGAAACGACGTGCTTGCCTAATAATATATCGATACTAACTCCTAGATACTCCTAGAGCTTTTCTACTATACGTAAGGAAATAGGCGATATAGTAGGAGTTATTAGAGTATTCTCTATCTAGAATGTCGGTACGCTCCGTCCCTTTAGCCTCTTCCTCGTCGTCTATATCGGTAGTAGCGCCCTCCTCGATAACTAGATAGGCATTAACGCAAAAGGACGAAAAGAACGTTCGGTTAATTACTACGTCTACGTCTTCCTCTTCCTACATCTCTACGATATCGTTATCTATAATAGGCTTACGGGATAAGGCGTCTACGGTAGAGTATCGCTTCCTAGGAACATGAACTATATCAAAGTTAAAGAGGTAGATCTATACTACCTATCTAGCTATCGCTAAGTTAGGTAGGTTAGAAGCTACTCGATTAAGCTAGTAGACTAAGGTATTCGCATCTACCTCGAGCTAAAAGTAGACGCTAAATAGCTAAGGATAGAACTTCTTTAGTACTTTATAGACCTCGAGGCATTCCTACTTACTAGCATCGTACCTCGCCTTAGTAGGGTTCTATAAACTAGACTCGTATCGTACCGGGTAGCGTACGGAAGACTTATCCCTATCGTACTACATTAGTACCTTACCGTAACTATCCTCGCTAGAATCGATAGTAACTACGAGAGTACTAGCTCCCTTAGTATAGTCAATAGATATAAGGGCTAGGGCACTAATTAAGGCTTTCGTAACCCGCTCCTTAGCCTACTAATACTCCTCGTCCTATCGAAAGTTCGAAACTTAGCGTCCTTCTAAAGGAGCGTAAATAGCGGTTTGTAAACGATCGAGAACTCCTTAATCTAGATTCTAAAGTAGGTAACTATCCCGACCTATATCTATACGTCCTTCTAATAGGTAGGTATTAGCTACTTAGCGATCTTCTTAATACGGGCACTATCTAGATATCTCCTATTCGTATCGGTTACGTAGCTAACGATGTTAATCTTCTAGTAAAGGAGTTAAAGCTTAGAGCCGTAGATCGTAAGATACGTACGCTCTAAGTCGTATAGAACCTAGTCTAGGTTCTAGATATACTCTAAAACAAAGCGACGAATACTAGGCTCTACCTCCTTATCTCTATACCTTGTCTTTAGCCCTTTAACTCCTATGTTATCTAGAAATGGTATAGTAATATACGAGATGTAAGTAAATAGGACCTAGTTTATAGCTCGAATAAACTAGGCAACCGAATTAGTCGCTTCCTATAGAAGAGTCGTCTATCGTACGAGACTAAGCGGTATATTAAAGCTCGTAAGGTCTTTACTAGCGATGTCTAATATAATCTAGTTATACCCTAAGAAGATATCAATTAGCGTAGCGATAATATAGTTCCTAAAGGCTTCTAAGAAACTATTTATGTCTAGTAGTAGATTAGCGTCTCTAATCGTTATAGTATTGAACTTCGTAGCTATATTAATTAGACGATACTCCTTGTCCTTCCTAGGAACCTACTTCTTTCCTACTAGGAAGTACGGATTACGATACGAAGTATGGGATAGTTTAAGAGTACCTACCTATATACGCTTACGTACTATATCTTCTACAATTAGGCGTAGACTCGGATTAATCCTATAGGATAGATGTTCCTATAGTTCGTAGGGAATAGTCCTAATCTTCTATAGTAGAACGATCTCTAGATTAATACGACTAAGATACGTAAAGTTATATACTAAAACCGCTTCCCTATTATATAGAAGTTCCTCTAGGAGGTACCTTTCCGTCGACGTAAGCTCTAAACTAGTACGAATACTAGCAAGACGTTTAGGAGTAAGTCTTGATCCCCTCTCAATCGTAGAGAACTTCTTTATAATATACTTCTAGTTATAGGGCCCTATACTAGGTAGAAGGGCTACTTCTCGATCTAGGCAATCTTATCTCTAGTTCGGGTTACTACTAGGATTAGATCTATCCGTTATATACATACTTCCTTTAACCGGTTTAACCTTGTTAGCTATCCGCTTATATAGCGTAAAAACGTCTATCGAAGAAACTATAGGTAGAGGTAACCTAACTCGTAGGCGTTTATTCTAGAGGTTAGCGTAGTAGAATAGGACGTATACCTCCTCCGAGGCGTTACTCTCGTCGTTAAGCCGTTCGATTTGTAGTTCGTAGTCCTTTCCTAGTATGCCGCTAAACATATTACTATAATAACCCCCCTAGGAATTATTAGTAGATACTCCCGATTAGCTATAGGATACTAATAATACCTCCGAGTCTTAGTCCAATATACGAAATACCTCGATATTAGAGTCGTTACCTTCGTTAGGGGTAGTAGGTATCTAATTAGCCTATAACCTTAATTCTTTTTCTAGTTCCTATAGCTTAGTCTAATTAGCTTATGCTTGTAATCCCTCTCCCTCTAACCGGAACGAACAAGATTAGTTTAGGCTATACGCGAATAAGGCGTAGACCGTCGGCCCTATAGTAGCGCTAGGGCTTTTCCCTAGCGATTAACGCTAGCAACGCGTTACTAACGCTTCTAGGTAGTAGTAACAATCTCCTTATAGGACTTGTAGCCATTATTCCCTACGTAGCTAGTAAAAACAATCTTATTTCCTTTCTAGTCGGCAATAGTACCTTCCTACGACCCGTTATCGTAGTTCTACTAGATACCTCGTACTATACGTAACTAGGGCTATCTAAGTAGAATAGGGGTTTCTAGATCCGCTACTATCTAGAACGTAAATATAAACATAATCCTAAAGGCATCTACTAATACGTTATAGTAGGCGCCTACGAACGGGACGGTACTATTAACTCCTCTTATACTTAATACTACTTCTTTGTTAATTAGTAAGAGAAGCTACTAGGCTAAAGCTAAAGGCATAATAAGAGACTCCGAGCTATTATTAATTATAGCCTAGACTAGAGAGCTCCGGTTACTAATCTTAACGTCGATATAGATACTTAGGACAACGGCGAACTTCTAAGTTACTATAGACAAGTCAACGTCTACTAGTCTACTATAGAGTTCCTCGATGCTAGAAGAGGGAGCGCGTCCTATCGCGGCGCTCGTAAATCGAACTACATAGGCACCGACTAAGCTAGATACATCGTTAGTACTAGAAACGTCCTCGATAGTAGGCATAGGAAGCTCCTTAAAGTATAGTAGATATTCTAACGATCGAACATCGATATACGTTACCTTACCTTTATCTTTCCGGAATACTACGAGGTCGCGTATAAAGTCTAGATCGTTAGGCACTCGCTTCTAGAAGAGGTTAGTTAGGATACTATAGGCTAATAGATCCCCTATAGAGACGCCCGACTAGAGATTAAGGAACTAAGAAGTCTAGAAGATATTCTACATCCTAGTCGTATTCCCTACCCCGTACTTCTTAATATAATTGTCGAACCGAAACGACTTCGGGTCCGTGTCTCTCTTCTTATTATATACTAGAGGGTTAGTAGGCCTAGGAGGCGAGTTATTAGTATTATTAGTCATCTTAACTTCCTAGGTTTCGGCGATTTCTAGACCTAGCGTAGTAGAAGCGCTACTATTAGTAGCTAGTAAGGTACTAGACGAAACGCTAGGCGTATCGCTAACTTGTCGTTAGGCTCTCTACTACGTAGTAATAAGGTTCTTAGTCTTAGTAACTATCTCTCGTTACTCCTTTACCTTGTCTATAGCCTTCCGGTTTAGTATACTAGTAGGAGCGGTACTAGGCCTCGAGGGGTTCTTAGCCTATAACCTTGTTATAGTAGGCATCGCGGTAACTTTATCCGTATTATTACTACTCTCCTCCGTTTAGAGACTATACATATCTATAATTAGCTAGTCGTTCTATATAATTACGGCCGCTTTAATAGCTATAGTAGGAATAGACCCGTCCTTAGTACGTTTATCGTCTAGGAGCTTCCGGACTCTCTTGCCTTCGCGCTTAGTAATAGCTACGAAGGTACTATTGCCTAGAACCTCCTAATAGATAGGCCTATACCTAGCCTCTAGTAGTAGTAGAATAATAGCTAGTTTCGGAGTAGGAAGATCCTATTAGTACGGTATCTACTCGCTAGTCTTGCTATAGTACGTCTTGTTAGAAATAGACTCTCTCTACCTAGTTGTCTCTTAGTATTGTCTAGGCTAGCTAGCCTAATTAGGCCTAGCTTAGAGGCAATTCTCCTTTATCTTTGTATTTGTAGTCTTAGATAGACCTTCATCCTTTTTATCTACTTCGAATTAGGTCCCTTAGTATGCCTACTCTCCTCCGCCTACGCAACAATGTTTAATAGGTTATAAGCCCGGGTAAGCTATTGTAAGCCTATAGGCTTGAAGGCAAAGGAAAACTAGAGGGAAGTAGCTACAAGTTTAGTACTTAGTCTATAATACTTAAGAGACCAAATAGTAATAGAGAGACCCTATAGTTTAGGACTAGACACTTTGCAAGAAAGAGCTAGTAGGCAATAGCCTAATCTATGGCTATATAATCTAGGACAGAACTAGTTTAGGAGACTAGGGTAGGAGCCTACGGCAATTTAAGACAAAGATAGGCATACAAGAGATAGATTATGCCTCTTGTATTAGGTACAAAGGAAAATGTATACCTATATAAAGATAGGGAACAATCCATCTTATTAGAGATGTAAGACCTACGTATTAGATACTCTAATAGGCTATCTACTAAATAGATTGAAACTAGCGGAGTAACTCTCTACTAAGTAGGAGTAGCTTAACCTATAGCTACAATGTAGAAGAGGAAAGAATTTAGAAAGTGGATAGGCTATTAAGGGGAGTTCTAAGAAGAGGAATAGTTGCAATAGGGGCTAGGAAGACTTTAGGGTCTTCTTAGTATACTAAACTACTATTAGCTAATAATACTTTAGAGACTAAGCTTATAAGCCCTAAGATAACTACTTAGAAGGTTAACTACCTTTCATAGGAACTAGTTAGAACTAGTTAAGGTGTCCTATATAAGATTAAAGTAGGACTAGTTAATACTAGATAGCTTATGCCTAAATACTGTTTTAGAGAATGCTATAAGCCTCTAATGCATCTTAACTAGGCTATAGGAGTCATGACCCTACCATATTTAAGGGAGATTGCTTATAGAGCCTATAGTAGAAGGGTACTAAAGTAGTATGCTTCTTTATTTACCCTTAACTAAGTAAATAACGCACTTCTCGACAACTATCTATACCTTATATATAGATAGTAGTAGAGTGTATCTACTTAAGGATTCTAACCTAAGGAAAAAAGGCCTAAGTAGCTACTAAAACACATTTTTGCTTAGATTCTTTTCTTAGCTTAGTAAAGCTATACACTCATTTCGGGCTTAGTAAGGCTACAAATTCTTTTCTAGCTAGCTTATGTTACAATAGACAACAACAACTAAGCTAGTATACTACAAGACATAGATACTTAAGACAAAATATCTAGATTACTAAAGAGACCTTACCCTATCCTAATTAAGGACAACTTAGAGCAATGGTTTAGAAGGATAGAAATTTTCTTAAGAGGAGAAGACTTATTTTATACTATTCTAGAGAATAGCAACTAACCTATTACTACCAAATCCTAATACAAGACTATCTAGTAGATATCCCTATACTTAGGAGAAGATAATAAAGAGCTAGTTTTAGACATAACCTCTACAAAAGCAGTCTAGGAAGAGCTAAAGAAGAAGTATGTAGACAATAAGGTATTAGGAAGAAAGATATTGAAGCAATACTTTAACTATCAAATAACAGATAGGACAATTAATGTAGCATAGTCGTACCTAAACCTCTTCCTACGTGTAAGTATACTAAAAAGAAGAATGTAGAAGCAGTATTTGAGTGTAAATAACGTATTAATCATCCATTATTTACATCTCTCATTATATGTTCTACTGAATTAAATGCTTCTAATACACTAGGATTGTAGTGCATGGCTAAAGTAACCCTAGTAACGATTTGTATTACTAAACAAAATCCTAGTAAAGATCCGAAGTTTCAAAGGTAACTAATATTAGAAGGTTGTAGTAAATCAATTAAATAACCATTAATTAGGCTAAATAAAGGGTGACTTTTTAAAATTCTCATTGAATAGTAATTAATATTGTTTTTACGTATAATTATGTATTGTTATTTATTATAAAAATAATTAGTTTAATGAGCTACGTATAATATACGTATATACATATATATACGTACTATAATAAAATAAGTCTAAAAAAAAAATTTTTTTTTTACAAAATACTAGTTTTATAAACCTACAACTTTATATATATATTGATTATATATATTATAATGTAAATCTAGACTTGTAAACGCATGAGGTTTAGGTAGACTACATAGTGCTCACTCTAAACTAGTGTATGGCCTAGATAATAAATGTTGTAAGTAATAAGTGTAAAATGGATGTGTTGCTCATGGCTACCTAGCCATAGCTTTTCCTTCTAGTAATTGCATGTAAACTATATTTAAGAATAATCAAGTAGCTACTATAGAGATTATAGAACCAAAACTACTTATTAAATTTCAACCTACAAAAACATCCGGGTAGTTACTTATTCTTCTAGGCATACATTGTAAAGCTAAGAAATGTTAAGTAAAGAAAGTTACATTAACTGCAAGAAATAATATTAAGAAATGGACTTTTCCTAACATTCTATTGTAATCTAAACCTAACATATTAGGCATTAAAAAATATCATGTACTAAATAAAGTAAACACTGTACCCATACTTAGAACATAGTGAAAATGTACTATAACGTAAAAAGTATTATTAAATGCAACATAGAGGGACCTATTAGCTAACACTATTCCAACTAATCTACATAACAACTTTCACAACAGACGGCGTTGCATCTAGAACAATAATAGACTATCTTACCCAAGGTACGAGTTAATTCATGTGTATTATTAGGGTTACCAAAGTCATAGCTTACGCCGACTAAAAACTCATTATAGCTCAATTGTACTCAAGAATAGGTACATTGCGCAATTGAGTGTAAGTGACCCCTATAGATATACAAGTACTGCAATATGCTACAATATTATTATGAATGCATACTACACATATACTACATAAACCTAAGGCTAACCCGTGATAACAGTCTCCTAATAAATTAGACCTAGTAAACTAGTAAGGTTTATTGCTATAATTATATAAATACATAATTAACCTAGACTTAGATATTAATGTATCTATACTAATTACACCAAAAATAACAATAAAGCTAGTCATAACCGTAAATAACATTATAATAATTGCATACGTAGTAATTATACTATTATAAAGCTGTTTTTCTGCTATGTATTGAACCCCTGTCCATGATAATTCAAGTGTAATTAACACTTAAAACGCACTAGCTAGCCATCCTAAGAATAGAGCAAAAATAAGCTATAACGTACCTATATCTTTTGCATTACTAGATAGGAATTAACGTTTTCATTATAAACTAATTTGTAATAGTTTAATTGTAATATTTCTTTGCTTCTTATTGTTAATAGAAGATGAGAAAAATCTTAATAATTTATATTAATAATGAGTAAATATATATATTAAATATAACAAAAAAAATATATTATGTAAACGATATAGGTTTTTAGGAAGAAAAGGAATCGAACCTTTAATAGCCTTAGCTATTGAGTTTATAGCTCAACCCATTATACCAACAAATAGGACCTCCCTTTTTATTATTGAGAGATATTGTTAATGTTTATTAAACCCGTGCAATTTCCACTACACGAACCGTATTTCGACTTAACACCAATTAAGGTTACGCATACGAAAATTTTCTAAAAAAGCGTTACTACCTACTTATAATCCTGGCTCATATGTTTTTTAATTGACAACATTATAAGTAAATAAAGCTGTACCTATTTACACTTTAATAGAAAACCAAACTTATTGCACATACCCCTTTTAGCGCCTAACGAGTGGTTAGTACCTATGTGAGATTAAATCTACCGTGATATAGTAATACACGATTACTAGTAATTCCTGTTTAATGTAGTCGAGTTATAGACAACAATCCATTTTATATTCTGTTTTAGAGATTACCTAATTTTCGCATTTTTGTCTCTCTTTGTCTAGATATATGTAGCACGTCTATAGCCTACAATATTAAGGTCATGATGACTTGTCTTGATCCCTATTATGAAAACCAATCTAGCGGCTAACTACTCCACCTTTAATAATTAATACTATTAAAAAAAAATAGTAAATTTAATCTACTACCTTTTTAAAAGTTGTCCTAATTATAACATTACATCTTATATATAACTAATGATATAAGAGCTTATTTAAATTAATTAACTTTAATTAATTCATTAGCTTATAGATCAATATGTCATGAAGCAAGGGTTTACGTTAATTTGATGAATCTAACCAAAGTCTTACGACATTAACTAAAGATAGCCGTGCAACGCTTGTATAAAAAAACAACCTATGAATAAAATAAGTCGTTTAATCCATGCTCCTTACGATAAATCCGTCTATCTTGACATGTTTTATTTAAATTGTAGTAAGGTTTTTCGAGGGTCATCGAATTAAATAACATACTTCACTACTAGTTTTACAAACGGTCTAATGATTTCAGTTCCTACGTTGCTACATTACTCTTGAGGTAGAATGCTTACACTTTCATTTATACACTAATTATATACTTAATCTATAACATTCATAATTTTCTGCCTAGACTACTAGGGTATCTAATCCTATTCGCTCCCCAAGCCTTCGTCCCTTAACGTTAGTTTATAAATAGAGGATCGCCTTCGCTATTATACGTCCAATTAGTATCAAAAAATTTCATCTCTATACCAATAGTCCTAATATTTACCTCTCATATAAAACTCTAGTTTTTTTGTACATTTTTTAGGTTAAAAAAACCGTCTAGGTACCCTTTAAACCTAATAAAGATGAATAATACTAGTCTTACTTGTGTTGCCGCGACTACTAGTACAAGAATTGGTCGAGCTATATAAATAGAAATCTGTCATAATCAATTATCTATTTAGAACTTTATACGACGTAGTCGATTTGTATATATGCATTATAAGATATATACCTACATTCCCCCAAATTGCTAGTTTAGCCGTTAGGCTATTGACCAAGATTCCTTACTACTATACTATACATATTAGGGTTTTTTCAGACCCAATGTAGTTAATAAACCTCTCAGTTTTGACTACAAGTCCCAGCTAGTTAAGCAATTACCTTAACTACTACTTACTTGAAAAATACTTAAAAATCTTAAAGTAAAAAACCTATTAGTTTTTCTTTATGAATTATAAGGAATTTTTTCCTTACTTTAAGGCGAAACAAAGTTTATTATACTTACCTTTACACTACCTAATTTTTTTATAAGAGGAAAATTATTACATAAACCTTTTTTTAAAATTATGTATAATTAGCATGTGTCAAGCCTTTGTATAGCGTTCAATTAGAGCCATTATCAAACTTAGTAAAAAAAAATAAATTACTTTATTTAAATAATTAATCTAGTTTAATGTTAAAGAGATAAATTTATATTATTTTTACTTACACTATATGTGTAAATGCTGTTTTTTTTTATTCTTGTAATTATGTAAAAAAAAATTTTTTACAAATATAATTAAAAAAAAAAGCTATTTTAAAATGTTAGGCTAAAAAACATAGTTATAATATAAATTATACTTAAGCTAAGCAAAACATACTATAAACGGTTTAATTAGAAAATAGCCATAATACCCTACTTGTACTATTACTCCTACAACTTCGTAATTGTCTAGTACAAGACTCATAAAGTTCATGGCTAAACTGTCGGCTATTGCCGGTCCAACCACTACTTTTATTCCTACACCTACTCCGATTAATCCTATTGTAGCTAATCCTGTTCCTATAATTTTTGCTACTTGTAACATTTTTTTATCTTATATTTTTTTACTATGCAACTTAAATGAAATATCTTTATACAATTTTATATTGAAAAGTTTATTATTATATAAAGGGTAAATACTTTAGGCGTTTTTTATAACACATATAATAGTAAATATATTTTATAAAAAAAAATTAATTATGTAAGTAATTAATCTAGTTTAATGTTAAAGAGATAAATTTATATTTTTTTTTACTTACACTATAGTGTAAATGCTGTTTTTTTTATTGTTCTTATAATAAAGTTAAAAATTTTTCTAAGGATAAAGATTCTATAACTATTGGCATAGAACTATGTAGTATACCGCATATTTTAGAACATTGACCGAAAAAACATCCTTCTCTATTAATTAACACACTTATTTAATTTAATCTACTAGTATATGCATTACATTTAATACCTAAAGAAGGGCAAGCGTAAGAGTGTATAACGTCTCGTTATGTAATAATAAATCTTACGTGTGTTAGTTTAGGTAGTAACACTCTATTATCAACTTATAATAATCTTAATTAACCTTCTTCTAAGTCTGAATTAGGTACAAGATGTAAATCAAATTATAATTCTTCATTATTATTATTAGTAAAGTTAGGATATTTGATAGGTACCGTAGGAACGGGACGATCGTGATGGTTAGTATACTAGTTAATTGATTGTCTAAACTACGTTCTATAGGTACAAGATATCCTAGTATCGTACCGATACTAGGCCGGACCGTAATAGTCTCCCCCCTAATAGGAAAGACCTACACGTCCTCGTTGCAATAAAACAAAATCGAAGAGTAAACGTACTAATGTATAATGTAATCGCCGCGGTAGCATTAGTAGTCGCATCGCTACCCTATAGCATTAACTACTCGGCGGCGAGCGGCGACGACCAAGCTCGGAATCGTAGCGATCTAGCGACGGCCGCGTGTAGCTAGCGTAGATGGTATCGATAGCGATAGGCCTATAGCCTCTATCTCTACGCGGCGGCGCTTACGCGACTATGCTAGCGTCTCGGCGCTAGTAACGCGTAGCGGCGGCATCGGCTTACTTAGAGCCTTAATGTCTAACTTGCTAGCCATTGCGTTAAACGGTACTATCGTAACGGCTAGTAGCTATACGGTATCGAGCTAGGCGTTAGGTAAGAGAAGGTCTATTATCTCGCCTATATCGATAGACCTATCGTCGCGGAATGCCTATACTTCGTTTGCCTAGCTCTTGAGGTAGCGATCCGTAATCGCCTCGATGTCTACTAACTCCGTACTAGTAGCGCTACCTATACTACCTAGGATAGTAAGCGTATCGTCTAGTACGCTCGCCAACTATGGTACTACGCCTCCGTTACCTACATTAACGTAGTCGTCGGCTAGTAGATTGAGGGACTACTTGCCTATCTCGAGTAGAATGCGGGCGGTAGAGCGCTATTGTACTATAGTAAGGAGTAGGGCGTCTCTCTAAGCGAATAGGGCGGTAATGGTGTCTTCGAGACCCTTAGCCTAGCGATATAACTTCAAAGCGGCGATATTAGATATGCGATTAGCAAGGGCGGTCTAGTTTGCGACAAGCTACATTCGGGCGGTAACGCCTATAGCTAGCGGCTACGGCATCGTCAGTACCGACGGCAATGGGGTAGGTAGGTTGTCTAACGCGTCGGCCATAGCCTTAGTAACATCGTCTAATCGCGCGACGCGTGCTAGCTTGCCGCTAACTCGTATAGGATTGCCGCTATTAGGTATCGGGTTACCGCTATCTAGCGTATCGTTACTACCTACCGAATCGCGTCTACGACCGGCTCTATTGCGCGTGCGAGTAGGCGTAGGATTGCCGCGCTCTAGCGTGTCGTCGCTATCTAGTAAGCCGCGTCTATAATCGCGTCTATTACGCGTACGGGTCTCGGTAGCGTCTATAGCGTATAGTAGGACTTTGCTAAATTGGAGGGCGTTAGCGACGTTGTCCTCGTTAGGCGTAAAGGCATCGTCGGGAATTAAGAAAGAAGAGACTAGGTCCTAAGACATAGCGACGTTGTACTACTCTAGGGTCTCATTGATCTAGCTAAGGTAGTATATCGTGTTAGTACGGACGGCGACTAGTACGAAGTTATTAGGAACTACCTATGTCTTTATTAGAATCTCGTCGCTTTGCTAATCGTTGCGTACCGTGTTAGGGAACGTAAAGCCCTTTAGAACCTTGCCCGCGTATATCATGTTTATGTGTATTGTAAAAGCCTCGCTATAGTAGTCGTCGTTGCGGAAAGCTAGCTAAACAATTATAGCGAATTCGACTTTCAAGCTCTTGTCTAATACGAGTACCTTAGGGTAGATCTTCTTGGCTTTAGTATAGCTTATATACTTCTTACCGCCTACCGTAACCTATAGATATCCATTTAATTCGTATATCGGCGTAGTATCGTACATCTCCTCCTTAGGAACGAGATCGGCTATGTAACCTTCGCCGCGAAGTGTATAGATGTTGTATACACTAACGTAGCGCTAGTAGTAATCTTCGATGTCCTAGGTAATAGCGGGCTCGCCTAGCTAACGATAGTACTATATCGGGAGACCGTTCGCGTTAAAGGTAGACGCCTAGTACTTGTATAGGAATTCGGCGCTAAAAAGGCTAGCTTCCTTTATAATCATAAGTTGAAACACCTAACGATCGCTAAGTTAAGCGTGTTTAGGTAGCAATCGCGCGGTAGTAAGACGCCCTATAATGGGGTCGAATAGGAACTATACTACTAGCGCGGTAGTAAGATTAACCTTATGGCTAGGCTTAGGTAGGACCTTCTAGCTAAATTAACGCTTCTTATTGCGAAGAGGATATGTCGTGTCGCCGCCGGTACTAGGGTAGCGGGAGTAAGGCGCTAGTCTACCGTTACCTATAATTGTAGCGAAACGTTTAGCGTCGGTAATGCGTACGTACTAGGCCAAGATCTCTCCGGTATTATAAACTAAATTCGGGCCTATAGCCTCCTCCTTGATTTGATAACGTACGGCTAAGCCTATTGCGCGATGCTAGATAGCGGTAGGCTAGTTGAAAAATCGGACTTCGTCGAACTACTAATTCGTAGGCACGATAGCTACGTTTTGTAGTACACAACCATAGTAGGTAACTAGTCGTAGTAATGTAGAGCCGAATGCTATATCTAGCCCGTAGAAATCGCGTAGGTTACCGTAGGTAGTAAGGGCGAGGCGCTCGTAGATAGCGATAAGTACGCGTTCCTCTTATAGGTTACTATCGGGAACGTCGACGTACGGATAGTATAGGTACGTTCGCTAATCGGGCGCGCGGAAGATAGAATAATCGAGAGTAAGCCGCTAATCGTAAGAGAGGCGAAAGGTAAAGTTAGGTCGATCGTACTATCGCTCCTAAAGGGTAGCCGCTAGGTCGTATTCGCCTTAGCCTATATAATAGTATAGCTCGAGAGGGATTTGAGTACGATTGTTATACGCGGTAAGCTAGACGTGAAGTAGGTAGAGCTTAAGGCGAGCCTAAATGTACTCGATTTGCTAATCTCTTAGGATAGCTAGGCGGAAGGCGATAGGTTAGCGGCCGTCGGCGTCGGTTTAGTACCGCGCGTTATAGATGCTCTTGGCTAGGTCGTACTAATCGTCGCCGTAGAAGCGCTTATCGCCCTCGACTCCGTACTTAAGGATTTCGCGAGCTAACTCGTCGTACGCGAGTTTCTCTCGGAGCTAGCGTATATACGCCTATTCTAGTATCTCGTCCTAGCGGACGTACTAACGGTAGCGCAAGAGAGTTAGTAGTCGCTAGTACTAGGTAAAGTCGCGATTGCGCTAGAGCTAGTAGTAAGGGGGACTAGGTAGCGTCGCTAGCAAATTGAAGCTATAGTTAGCCGAATACGACGTATTAGCGTCCGTCTTGCGACGCGCCAACTTCGGTAGTAGAGGTACCTTATAGCGATAGGGCTATAGTAGATTGTCTCCTACTAGCGGCGATAGTAATCGTACTATAGATAGTAGTTATTATTGTTCTAGTAAAGGCGAATTCTAGCGTAAAGGTAAAGAAATTCTCTATAGTAGCGCTAGTGTTTTAGGTTCCGTACTAGCAACGACTCTACCCGCGTCTATACCGGCCTTATCCGCTTCCAAAACGGCCTCTACGTTACTAGCTCCGTTGCCTAGGACTCCCTCTACTTCCTTGCGAAGTCTACGAGCTTCGTAGGTAGCGCGCTCCAATGCCTCCCGTACCGCTAAATCTCGGCTCCCCTAAGTAGCTACTACCTCTAATTGCGTATCCTTAGAGGGGTCGTATATCTCATATCGTAGAGGATAAGGCCCGTTATTAGAGTAGCTACGAAGGTAGGCGTAATTTAGGTACTACCGCTATATATACTCGCCGTCCGTCTATACTACCTAGCTATCGTCTATACCTTTGAGATCAAATTCCTATTCGTTAAGATAGAAACGTCCTATAGCCGCGATTCGATTAATAGCCTAGAAGACTTCGTAGCCGTAGTAGATGTCGTTATCGTCTAGGAAAAGCTCTTTAGCTAGCGCATTGTTCCAAGCCTATCTCGAAGTAAGTATTCTTACAACGCCTTTCTATACCGATTTCGTAAAGGCGAACATTGGGTTCGCTACGGCGATTACCGCGGGCATAGCGTTAACAAGGTACAAGAACGTAGCGTCGTTTAGTAGTAATAAGCGCACGTTTGGGAGCATTAAGCGCTTGTTTGCTATATAGCGGCGCTAAACGGGATCGAATCGACCTACACTATGGCACGTCTAGAGGTTACCTACCTCATTTGGGTAGGTAGCGTAGTAGGTCGCGTCCTAGCCCTAGCTATCGTCGTCCTATTCGCTCTTATCGTCGTAGTATACTAGTAATTAGCCTCGGCTATAGGCCTCGTACGCTTCCTAACCGTTACTAGTAAGTACCTAGCCCTATACCGAGCCGTTCCTTATAACCTCTCTAAGTAACCCATTTCCTACGTAGTCTCCTATCTAGACTACCACGTCTCGAGTAGGCGCTAGAAAGTTCTCGTATACGAAATCCTAAACCTAGGTTCTCGTAAACTCTATTCTAACGGCCCGAGACGCGCAAGCTACAAGTACCTACTTCTCTCTCTCTTGTAGCCTATTAAGGCGCCGACTACCCGAGGTTGGTTTAGGATTGCCGCCATTTGTGCCTAGGTCGCCTCGCGGCGTACTATTATCGTCGGAATCGTCGATATTAGATAACATTTACGCAACCGGCTACGCGCCTTGTCGGTATCGATAATAGTAGTAGTTGCGTAGCGCTATCGAATACGCAAGAGCGGCGAAAGGATACGAAGGTAGGCGCTATTCTAGAATAGATTGTATATTTGGCGGTAGTAGTCGACTACTTTCCTAAATAGGCTATATGTCGATAGTGCCGAGTAGGCCGAATCGCTAGAGTACCTACGGGATCTACCGGGTAGCCGAAGATAGGAATTCTACGCTAAATCGCATAACATAGAACATATAGCAATAGGGTAGCTAGGTCGAATTAGTAGTTACGACTTGCTCGGAGTCGTATCGCTACGAGCCGCATTGCTATAGGTACAAACAGATCTACGGCGCTAGACGTCCGATCGTTAGAGCTTGTTTAAAAAAGGCTAGCGGGCTCGAGTTCTTTAGATAATCTTTCGTACTCCCGGTACTAGCCGCTATTCCTCTACTAGATATATCCAGTTATACGCGTCGACTAGGTCTTGAGCTACTCCGAGATTGTCGAGATTATACTATACGTTATTCGTGTCGCTATACCCTAACTATTTGACTAGATATTGGGTTACCGGCTATCCGCGTTAAATAGTTATACGTCTACCTACTAGTCTCTCGATCTCGTACGAGTCTCCTTCGTCGGCGACGCCTAGTCCCTATTCCGCTATAACTAGTAGAGAATCGTAGTTTGTTTAGCGCCCGTACGGATCTAGGCCCGAAGGGGCCTTCTCTAGGTATACGATCGAGATAACCGGGTAGATTTTCATAACCGGTAGCAATTCAAGGCGATATGCTAGCCGACCGATTCGCTCTAGTACCTTAAAGGATCCCTCGCGGCGATAGCTAAACTTACGCGTTTAGCCTTAGACCTTATAGCCGGACTAATCGTAGCCCGAATATAGACGCAATATAACCCTATCGCCCGGTCGTAGTATCAACGGCTTGTGTTTTCCGTTATATCTATCTTTCATCTTAGCCGTAGCCTATGCGATCGCGTCGTAGACCTCCTTCTAGATCCGTCCCCGCTCGGTAGCGCGATCGTACGGATAGTCCTCGAGATTGGCTACTAGGTCTAGATTCGTCTTAATTCCTATTACGATTTCATTCGGAGACTAGCCGGTCGTAGCGCTCCGTAAGTTGTTTAGCGTAGCTTGTAATAGCGGTAAACACTACGTCTAATCGCCTTTAGGATACTCTAAGAGCTAGAACCGTAGTACTATCTCTACTATCTAGTTAGTCCTTTCCGATTAGCTATCGGTTTAGGGATAGTAAGCTACTAATGTAAGTAATTTCGCGTATAGCCTCGAAAATATCCCTTTCATGAACCCTAATAGCTAGCGAGGATTACGATCCCCGATTAGGACTAATGGAAAGCTTATGTCTATTAGGCATAAGTAGTCGATCTAAGCGATTCCCTACTATAAAGCGTCCCAATCCTCGCGGCCCTATACGATAGCGACCTTCTTACTAAATTTACACGTAGACGTCAAGATAGCGTCTATACTAGTCGGGCTAGGGGGTAGTGCCGTTACGAGGTCGATCGTAGCGGTATAGTAAATGCCGCTAGTTAGGGGAATCGGCTATAGTTCGCCGTACGGAGCATGTCGCTACGTTCTCAAAAGTAGGCATTTGTAGTAATACTCGATGTATTTGCGTAGTTTCCTACTCATGCTATAGATATAAAATGAGGCTTAGAGCCGATTATAGCTACAATGAAAGCCCTAGTAATGTCGTTCGTCGTAGGCCTACTCGAATACCTCTTTAACTATGGACTATGGAATACATAAGCGTTTACGGCCGGCTATTAATTCGCGGTAGTAGAGTAGGTCATCGCGTTCAAAGAATTTGATACCTAGCGGATTATTAAACTCATTACCGGCGAACGGGTCTTTGCCTTTATTATATAGTACTAGGTCCTTCGTAATAGCGGGCATATCGATTCCCTCTAGATACATCCGTTCTAGAGCGTTTCGAGCCCGCGCCCTACGTACCAATCGCTATACTAGTGCCTATTGCTCGTCGTGCTCGTAAGCTAGAGCAAGGCGGCGCTTGAAATCCGGGTCCATTTCTACTAGTATCGCGTAGAACGACGCTACCGGCTCGCTATCGAGGTAGGACGAGAAGGGATCGAGATTCTCCGCTTCTAGGTTTTCCTTCGGCGCCTCTATGTCTCCTAGTAGACGGCTAAGAGCATCCGGTACTAGATGGATACGGCTAGGCCTATAGATTATGTTAATACGGAATTAGGAGAGAAATATCGATGCTCTTACTAATTTGAGATTCTACTTACTTGTATCGGTCGTCGTCGCTATCGAAACGGCGTTAGTAAGTCCTACCGCGGTATAATAGTCTATAAAGATTGTCGTAGGATGCGCGGACGCCTACATAAGGTAGCCGATCTTCTTTACTATCTAAACGATACCCGAGTACTCGAGTTCCGTTAGCTAATATCGCTTCTCCGCGTCGCTAAGACTACGACTAAGGAACAATATCGGCTATATATAATAACGTAGGAACAATTAGGCTTTACCCGTATTATCTAGGATAGGGTCTAGGTTACCCTCGACGTAGTACACTATAGTACCGTAACCGAATTCCCTTAATAAATCGATATCGGTATACAAACGCCGCGTGTAATCAAAATGGTAGAGGAATTCGGGTGTCCTAAACATCGATTATAGGTAGTTGAAGGCTACCAATAGCTCCTCGCGCTACTATCGGTTCTCGTCCGGTTTCGCTATAGCTACGTGCCGTCTCCTTGCGTTCCCTAATACTAGCGCTCCCTTGAGTAATCGCGTCTTTTTAGCTTGCAATAGCGCCGCTATCTAGGCGTAGTAGGGGATATACTAGCGGAGCCAATTCGTTAGTCCGATGTATTATTCTAATTTCTAGGCCGATTCTGGGAACTAGAGCGAAGTAATCGCTACTATCTTCTCGTTACTCGTAGCCAAGCCTAAACCGCTAACGTATTGTCCCAATAGCGTCGTAGACGGGAACCCTAGGAAGGTTTTCTTCGGGCTAATACTAATTCGTACTACGTTAAGCAAGTAGAAAACCGTATTTAAGTAGCGGAGATGCTCCTCTAATGTCTTCGAGAATACTACGATGTCGTCGATATAGGCTCTCGCGAAACCCCGGCAATCGCGTAGAATGCGATCTAGCTTGCACTATACAAACTAAACGCTATTTGAATAGCCCATAATGGCGACATTGAATTGCTCCTACCCCTAGTAGGTATTGATCGCTAGCTTGTAGCGATCCTCCTTCCGTACTCCCTACTAGTAAAAGAAGGTAAGATAGTCTATCGTACTAATAAAGTTATAGCCGACGAGGAGACTAAATAGATCTACCTAAAGGGGAATCTAGTAGCTATCGGGAATACTTACCCGGTTAAGGCCCCGGATGTCTACGACCGCTTGCGGTTTATCGATTAATCCCTCGTTACTATCGGGAATAGTCTTCTAGACTACGAATACCGGAAACCCGAAGGGAGTTAGCTTAGTCGTGAATTGCATCTTGCCCTAATCGTACAAATCCTTGCATATCTTATCGACTACTTCCCGGTCTCGCTTTCCTAGGTTAATTACCTTAGGCGGCGGAAGCTTATCGAGGTAGTTAGGTACTATAGGGATAGGCATGAATTCTAACTCCGGAATGTCTACGATCGTGCGGCGATTAGTAAAGAGTCGTAGATATTTTTCGACTACTAACGCGATTTCATCGGCTCGATCGGACTCCCTATAGATCGTAACCCCTAAGGAGTATTTTCGTTCTAGCTCTACTACCGTTATTAGAGCGTTAGGGTTAAGAGCCGCTAGACCGTAGTCGCCTACATCGACATGAAATGCGCCCTCGAAGGAGCTATCTAGTAGGGTTCCTACCTACTAGCTAGCCCTAATCTATACGCTCTATATAGAATCGTTACGTACTTGGATATAGGAGAAATTAGCATCGACTATCTAGTTGTATATAGACACTAATGGTAGCGAGCTAGCTAACAATCCTTATACGGATCCGTATAGTTGTAGTATTACGCCTCCTTCGAGTATAAAATCGCGGCGCTATAGGAGATCCCTAGCGTACTAGATCGGTACTATCGTAACTATGCGAGGTAGTAAGGTAACATCTTTAGCGACGTAAACCGGACGATTGAGGACTAGCTTGCCCTTCTTTCGCTTAACTACTACTTCGAAGCTAGCGTTGCCCTAGCTAGACACGGTTACCTTCTATATTAGTACATCGATTTTCATTCCCTCGATAGCAATCGAGTCTATTCTAAGTAGGATTTTGGCCCTTAGCTTTAGTACTAAGTAGACTTCCTATACTATATAGCCTAGGACTACCTCGCCGTTAGGTAGGACCGCCGGGACGAAGAATTCTAGGAGGACATATTCTAAGGTTGCCTAGGCGCCGGCAATCCCTCCGATCTCGAGCGGCTTACGTAGTTAAAGTACCTCGATATTAGGGCGCTATCCTAGTACGAACGCTTTCTCGCTAATTATTATAGTGTAGCCGGTATCTAAGTAGATCTACTCCGTCGTACCTCTAGGCGTAAATCGAGACGGAAACGTTATGTATTAGAAATTGCGGAAAGCGTAGCTACGTTAGGTCGAAGGCGGGGCTATCGATCTCTAGATATCGGGGTAAGCTAGTAGCCTCTACTATACCGGGAGTATAGGCGCCGTTTTCCCCCTATAGCCTCGTTTTAGGTACGCATGTAGGAGGTTACCTAAGGCGAAGCCTAGGTAGTAGATCTTGTAGGCGTGCCTAGATGCGACGAATAGCCGAACGGCTATAGATATCTTAGTCTTCGGTAGCGACAATGGCCTAGGTTTTTGGAAGGCTATCGATAGTAGAGTTCCTACCCTACCGAAGTACGCTCCATAATCCGAATAATACGGATTAGTGTAGTAACCATCCGAGCTAGCGTCGCCGAAATGTCCTTGTTCCCGATCGGGTTACGGCTAGTAATCTTCTAATGCCTTAGTGCCCTAGTGCTCTAGCTAGGTATTACCCCCGTTAGGCGACCCGGCGTAACGATCTAGTACCTATCCGGCTTGATACTCCTTACCAAAGTAGGTTTGCTCGCGACGGTCGCCCTAGCGTAGCCTTAGGTTAGTATTGTTTACGCTATAGGGTTTATTCTCGATCTATTTTAGATCTCTTAGTAGGAAGATCCTCCTTTGCTACCCGCTTGCGTTTGGTTCCTAGCGATTGTTCTACTAGTTATATCTATTAGTATGAAAACGGGGGTTGGGGTAGTTACCTATCGCCTCGGCCTAATTAGAATTCTCCCTCTATCTACGGCTACCGTCGGCCGCTCGCGGTAGAAAATTACGACCGTTCCTAGTACGATTAGGTTACGTTCGGGCCTTACCTACTCCGTTTGCTATCTGTTCCTAAACGTGGAACTTCTTTTCATAGGCCGTAACGAATTCGTCGGTCGTTGTATCTTCGTCTAGTTTAAATAAGGCTTCTTAGAAGCGCGGCTCTAGGCGGCGATATACTTGGAGTACTTAGAGCTCTTCGCTAAACCCTACGTCGCCCGCTAGTCGCATCGTAGTAACGATGTAGTCTATAATCGATCTACTAGCCCGAACATCCTTCTAGCTATAGGATTGCTAGTCGAGTATTCTTATCGCCCTAACTAGGGAGACCTTCTAGCGCTTAGCGAGCCGTTCTTCCTATCTTTTGATTCCTCTATCGCCTCTAAGATAACGACGGTCATGGTCGGCGATCTAGGCCTAGTACTACGATTGGGCTATGCCGCGAAAGTAGAGCGATAGGTTAAGGCGTACCTCCTCTAATCCGACTATCCGTACGTAGTCTTTAGTAGCTAGGACAAAGGCGTAGACCGAGCGATAGGTTATCTTGTTGCCTACTAGAGCATAGTCGCCCTTACCGTACTCGGTTACGCTTAGCGTCGGATTAAAGAATCCTAGGCGTAATAGGTCGAAACGCGCCCTAGGGCGGTCGTGTATTAATTCTTCGGAATCGGAAGACGAAGAAGATCTATCCCGGTAGTGTCTATAACGATGTGTCCTACGATGTCCTCGATGACTATGCCGGCTATGTCTATCGTCGTCGGTAGAGCTCTCGGACGAGGACGGCGAACCCTAGGGGGGATAGTTGCGTCTACTAGAGCGTTTTCCTTTTCCATCGTAGCGGCCTATACGGCGTCCGCTACGATTAGAGCGATCGGAACGGTTACTATCCTTGCTATTAGGATCGAGGCCTCTTACATTACTATAGGGTCTATAGGCGCGACGCTCCTCATTACTACGGCGATAGTTACGCGAGTAATAGCGACGGGTATTAGGGCGCCTATCGTTGCGGTCCCGTAGGGAATCGTAGCGACTATAGTTAGACCCGAGTCTAGCTCTCTTTAACCGGGAACGCTAGCGCTAGTAGAGATAATCTTCTACGTAATCGTAGAATTTCCTTTTACGCCCGCTACGGTCCTCGTTATAGCCTCGCCTAGCATAGGATCCCCGGTCCTCCGGTACTAGTGTAATTCCCTACTCTAATAGGAACTCGATTACGGAATCGTCTAAATGGACGCCTCGTTTCTATACCGACTATCTCAAAGCGTCGAACCGTCGGCGTTCCTACTAGAGTCGTATATTATCGCGATCGATCTCCTCTATCTCCTCTAAACGCGAGCGACGCATATCGCTACTATAGTTATCGGGGCGGCCTCGTAGGTAATTACGTTCTATAGGGCCTTGACGGTCGTCTACTACCGGGTATAGCGACGAATTGAACGGTAACGAACGACGTATCCGCTACGTATAAGGTCCTTGTAAAGGTCGTCGCTAAAACACTAAGGGTAGGGTATCCGTCGACCGCTAGGATACTAGCGAACGCGACGGGGCCTACGAACGCGATGCCGCTCTCCGCCGGGTTACTATCGGCGTATTTCCTATACCCGGTAGTTCTAGCCGTAGCGAATACGTACTCGACCGCCTCGAACGGGTCGGCGGCTCGCTCTATTAGGCAAGTCTAGTACGCTCGATATCTATAGGGGAGTATATTTCGGGGTAATATTGCTTATAGTAGTACGACTCGTAGGTCGTAGGGAGTGCGGCTTTTACTTCCTTAACCGCCCTAGTAAGTAGGCCTTTGTCTACTACCTACTATCCTAGGAAGTTGAACTCGTCTAAGACATGTAGGCTTAGTTCTTAGACCTTGGCGGCCGAGGGCCGTAGATTCCCTACAATAGGATAGTAGTATAGGACGTAAGCCGCTAATAAGTCGATACGGCCTTGCTTACTCCTTAACTAGGCCGCAAAGGTATCGCTATAGCTTACGTATTGTACGATGTAAGTATAGATCTATATTACATGCGGTTTAATAGCCGGTAATCCAAAACTACGGTAGGGGGGATGTAGTTGGACTACTAGATTAAAGGAGTGCCGTTTCTAGTCGAGTTAGAAGCGGGACCCGAGCTAAAGAGGTTTTCTAGTAGTATCGTAACGTTGTCGATGTAGAATCTAGGACGAACGAGTAGCTAGTGTTCAAGATCCGGTTCCCCTACTACCTATAGGAAGTAGGAACCGTGGTCGTATTAATGCCGGTATCTTCTCTCTATCCGATAGGTCCTACTCGTACTAGATTAAAATTGTAACCGGTAGTTGTAGCTATATCGCCTACTCCGACTCGTAGTTGCCTTAATAGAGGCAACCCGCGATGAAGCGAATATAGGAGGGTATTGTAGTGCCGGCGGCGCTATAGAGGCGGCCGTCGACTAGCGCGGAAGTGTAGCAAACCGGCTACTCGCGAATCGAGTCGAATAGGTCTAGATCGTAGAGATTGGCTAGCCGATCGTATAGATCCACGCTAATCGTCTTTGTCTAGTCCGTATCGGCGCGATATCGCGATAGCTCGTCGGTTCTAGTAGTAGTAGAGGTAGATTGGTATAGTAGCCAACCGTGTCGTAAGCCTAGCAAAGCTACTAAGTTGATAGGCACCGTAGGAACGGGACGATCGTGATGGTTAGTATGCTAGTTGATTAATTGTCTAAACTACGTTCTATAGGTACAAGATATCCTAGTATCGTGCCGATACTAGGCCGGACCGTAACAATATTAGTAACTTTAGTATCATTAATGTCCTTTAACAAAAACTATTAAAGAAGGATCTTTTACTTTATCCATTAAATATAAAAGTTTAAATAAAGGAAACGCTATTAAAATTAATATTAAAGCTACCTTTGTAGGGTTTATAATAAAGCAAGTTTAATTTTAGAGTAACTTTTTAATAAAAGGGTAGATATCCTAACTCGAATAGGAAACTTACTATGCCATATATAGCTACTCTACCTATTGAACTATATCTACCTTTATTATGTTAAAGTGATTCGAACACTTATAGCTAAATACCAAAAATTTATGACTTACCGATTAGTCTACAATATATTTTTTTTTAATATTATTAATTTATCTACTAATAAAAAATAATTAATCTTATTAATAAATTTTAGCTAAACTTATATATTGCTTCTTACTACATAACTTTGATCTATAAGCATAAATAGCGTAGCATTGTAAGAAAAACTTATTTACATCGTTTATAATAAATACTTTTTAATATAAATTATATGATATTATCTCTTTAATCTATAAATGATAATACTTTAATTTTATGGATTACACCCATTTCATGACAAGTATAAAAATTCTACTAGTTTAGGATACCTATCTTTTTTTCCCCCTATTAACCCAATCAATAGTCTTACTACAGATAACGGTACATGAGACACTTTTCTCCTATATCTGTTTCACTAAACAACCTTGTTATAGATAAGCTTGCATGAGGGATTTTTGCCGTCCAATTAATCTTACTTAATAGGTTTCCTATAGATAAGCTTTCATGAGGGATTTTTGTCGTACAATGATTTATTGTTATTATGTCATCTTTGCATTACCTGCTTTGAAATCAAAATTTGTTATTTATATTGTATACTCTTTGTAAAAATTATTTAAGTTGGACTTTTTAACTCAATCATCTCACGATCTAAAGCACTTACAAAGCTTGCGTAATATTAGTTTAAGTACCCTTTTTTTACTAATCGAAAGATCTTCCAAATCAATATTCAACAAAGTCTTAAAAAATCTCTATATAGAATCCCCCGAAAACCATGTTAGCCTACCTAGCAATAACCAACACGGATGTCATTAACTTTGGTATAGCCAGAAAAGCTATATCATTGTAGGTAGAATCAAGAGATGGACCTAGGACTAAAGTAACTATAGAAGATTATGTAGGAAGATACGTTAACAACTTTGTTAGGCAGATTTTTACTATAAGGGACTAGAGCATTGTTCCTTAGTACTTCTCCAAATCTGGAGATTTTCCAGACCTTGTATTGGAAACCTGGAGGGAAAAAAAACATGGGACAATAGTCTTCGTGCCAAAGATATTCATTGGGCTTAAGTCTAGTACTAGAGATACTATTCTCACGGCATTGAGACAACTAAAGACGTCGGTTGCACAATAGTTTGGAAAAAACTATAGAAACAAAGGGTATTTAATCGTTGTTAGGGGTCATGTATGGCTTTTTATGGAGTACCAATTTGTTATAAACATACCGCAACACGATACTAGAAGGAGGATTTTACAATAAGTAGTACTACAAACATGGCCATTAGACTTTCCTAGACTGTTTTATAGAGTGTATTTGGTAGATATAAATAGAACCCTATATTAGATTATCGTTATTATATAATAGAATCGCTTTTTAAACAATTTGAGGAATATTATTTTAAAATCACAGATATTAATTATCTTATTTTAACTATTATTCCTTTAACTATAAACTTAACAAGTAAATATAAATTTTATACTAGTAATCGTACACATATAATAAAATTTATTGAAGCTAATTTTTCTAGTAAAGTTATTATGCCTAAAACAGTTAATCCTGATTTCTTGGATAGGAAACTATTTAAGGAAGTTGTTGATAGTAAAATAGTAGATCTAAAATATATCAAGACTCATGTAGACGCTTCTCTTGAACTAGTATCTCTAAAGGATAGTTTTCTTTTAGATAGAAGGTTATCAAGTCTATTGCCTAATTTTAAGTTTTACAAGACTAGGTTAAATAATCGTGATTATATACTTGGAGTCCATTATGTAACTAGTAATTCTGTAATAAAAGTTCGTTTATCATTATTCGGATTATTTTTACAAGATATTATAGATAGTGTTATTACAAATAGTAATATCAAACGTGTTAATAGGGATAGTGTTATAATTATTAAAAGTGATAGAGCAATTAATCATTATAAAATATTAAAATTTACATGTATTAAAAACAATAAAAAAACAGCATTATCTAGAGAAAATCCTAATATAGGAGTAGTAGATTTTTAGACTTTTGAGTATAAAGATACTACTCACAAAATATATGTAGGAGGATTTAGAACTTATTTACATAATAAAGTTACTATGTATTATTTATAATACGTTAAAAACCATTATTTGTGTGTACTTAAATTGATAGACGAACTACTAAGAAGTAAATATAGTAAAACTACTTTTTATTGTCATAATTTAGGAGGATTTGATGTTGTATTTTTAATAAAAGTGTAGGTAGATTATAATTAAAGTCATATTGATAAATATTAACTGTTATTTAAGTTTAGAGATAATGTGATATTAGCTATTACAATTAGTAAAGGAGGTGGTAAATTGAGTATTAAAGATAGTTATACTATTTTAAATCCTAGTTTAAGAGAGCTAGCTAAATCTTATGATTTTAACTTCAATAAATCTTATTTTCCATATAAGTTTAGTATAGAAAATAATTTGTTTTATGTAGGTAGTACACCTATTAAATCTTATTATGAAGGAATATCTCAAGTTGAATATAATAAATTGTATTTAGAAAACTGATCTTTTAAGGAAGAAACTTTAAGGTAGCTTAAATTAGATTTGGAAACACTTTACGAAGTTTTAAATAAAGCGAATAAAAAACTCTTTTTAGATTATGATATTGATATGACTAAATCGTACACAGTATTAGGTTTAGCTCTTAAATTATTTTTAGCTAAGTACTATAAAAATAATATACCTGTTATTAATAAAAAGAGTATTTACTCTTAACTAAAACAAGGATATTATGGATGGATTATAGAAGTCTATAAGCCTTTAGGAAAAAATCTGTTATATTATGATATTAATAGTTTATATCCTTATGCTTCATTAAATGATATACTAGGTTTATTAGCTAAAAATTTTTTAATTACAAACATTAAAGATATATCTTTTGGGGTTTTTATTGTGTAATTCATGCTACTAATGTAAAACAAGAATATCTAGGTTTATTAATATGACGTAGTGATATATCAAAAGCACTAATTCTTCCACTTGGAAAATGAAGTAGTTGATACTTCTCAGAAGAGATTAAATTTGCTAGAGAACATGGTTATAAAATTACTATTATAAAAGGGTATGACTTTAACAGAGAAAGTAAAGTTTTTGAAAAATATATAAAAGATATTAATACTAAAAAAGTTGACCCTTCTGATTCTATTAAGAGAAATATAAGTAAAAGCTTATTAAATAACTTACTAGGTAGATTTGCTATACATCTTGAAAAAGATGTAAGTAAACTATTAGATGAAAAAATTTTTAATTAAATATCCCTATAATTTTTTTTTATTGCAACTTATACTAACTTTTAAAAAACTCGTTTTTTAAGAATCATTGGCTTATATATCCAACCTTAGAGTTACCTCTCTAATTTAGAGATAATAATTATTTATATTAATATATCTTTCATAAAATACTTTTATAGTAGGTTTCTGCTATAAGATCTTCTACATTTAATAAGTAGCATAATTATTATAATGTTCTAATGCCCCAATTAGTTCCTTTTTTTTTTAATTAAGTAATATTTTTATTCATTATTTTCGTGGTATTAATATACGTTTTCTCTAAGTATATTTTACCTAGATTTCTTCGTTTATTTGCAACACGTGTATTTATAAGTAAATTGTAATTTACATAACAATAAAATTAATAATTATTATTAATATATATATAATAATAACTACTCTATATGAATAGTTTGTTAAATGCATGTAGTCCATTAGACTAATTTGAAGTAAGAAATTTATTAAATGTAGATGTAGCGATACTAGGAAATTTATCCTTTTCTTTAACAAATATTGGTCTTTACTTGACAATAGCAGGTTATTTAATTTTTATAATAAGTTTATTATCTACAAATAATAATAGATTATTACCAAATACAATCTCTATAAGCAAAGAATGTTTATACTCAATAGTACACAGTATAGTTGTAGGGCAAATAAATGAGAAAAACGGTCAAGTTTACTTTCCTTTCATTTATGTTTTGTTTATATTCATATTACTTAATAATCTAATAGGAATGGTTCCTTACAGTTTTGCAACTACAAGTCATTTTATATTAACTTTTTCTTTAAGTTTTACTGTAGTTTTAGGTGCAACTTTACTAGGTTTTAGTAAACATGGTTTAAAATTCTTTTCTTTATTTGTACCGGCGGGGTGTCCATTGCCTCTGTTGCCTTTACTAGTATTAATAGAATTTATATCATATCTTGCAAGAAATGTATCATTAGGTCTAAGATTAGTAGCTAACATTCTTTCAGGACACATGTTACTTAACATACTTAGCGGGTTCACCTATAATATAATGACATCTAGTTTGATATTTTTCTTTTTATCTTTGTTTCCTCTAGCATTTATTATAGCCTTTTCTGGATTAGAATTAGGTATCGCCTTTATACAAGCTCAAGTGTTTGTAGTATTATCCTGTTCTTACATTAAAGATGGCTTAGATCTACATTAAGGGCTATAAAAGAGTACAATAATTTTTTTTTATTTTCTAGTAACGGTTTTCTAGACTACACAAAGGTCATTATTATTATAATATCGCAATGTATAACTATTTATTATTTTTAAATTGCTATATTTTTTTTAGTCAACAAAGTATACTTTTATTAACTATTAAATTAGCCTTAAGCGCCCCTCTTAATGCTATAAGTAGTAAAATAAATTACTACTTATAGCCTTAAGCGCCCCTCTTAATGCTATAAGTAGTAAAATAAATTACCACTTAATTCTAACTTTAAATTTATGTTTTACATAGTTGGCTTAAAAACATAGTAGGTTTATTTCGTATTTTATCTTTATACTTTTGTAACCATGCCTTGCATAATATTAATTACCATGGTAAGAGTACGATTATTTAAATTACTTGGCTTTAGCGCTCAAGCTTATACAAATTACCATAATAGGTAGATAACGACTTTTTTTTTATTCCTATAAAAAATAGGAATAATTTATCGATTGAAAATCAATTTAAAAATTCACGTTAAATCCGATAACTCCTCTTATATAATTTACATATAGAAGAATTTTCTCATCTCTTTTTATAATTATATATTCGCACTTAAAATATAAGTACTTTATTATAAAAAAAAAAGATGAATTTATCATTGACACTATTTCTCATAGGTATATTTGGCTTTGTTTTAAATAGAAAAAATATTATTCTAATGCTTATTTCAATTGAAATAATGTTATTAGCAATAACATTTTTAATACTAGTTATATCATTAAATTTTGATGATATATTAGGTCAAATTTATTCTATATATATAATTGCTATTGCAGGTGCAGAGTCTGCAATAGGATTAGGTATATTAGTTGCATTTTACAGATTAAGAGGAAGTGTAGCCATAGAATTTAAATAATGTACTTAGTTTTAATAATATTGCCTTTATTAGGCTCAATTATATCCGGGTTTTTTGGTAGAAAAGTAGGTGTAAAAGGGTCTCATTTAATTACATGTACTTGTGTTATACTTACAACTATACTCTCTATATTTAGTTTTTTAGAAGTAGGTGTAAATAACATATCAGTAGATGTAAGTCTATTTAAATGAATAGACTCAGAATCTCTTAATGTGTTATGAGGTTTCAATTTT
>LFZO01000355.1:0-39536 GCA_001578225.1 Pseudocercospora musae | reverse complement strand
GATTATCGCGAAGGCGTTAGGTAGGACTATAGTATAGGTAGGTCGAATCCGGTAGATAGATTATATAGACTACGATACGCGATTTTAGTACTTCTATAAGGCTATAGCTCGGTAGAGTACTCGATATTACTTAAAATTAAAGAATAAGGTTCTTTTTGTAATTATATAGTAATAAGACGTAGCGGATTTTAAGATTTCTATATATAAAGAGTATAATCGCTATTCGCATTCTACCTATTCTCCTAATAGATTAAATAGCCTCTACAAAATCCGATAGAACCGGATTAGACGAAAAACAAAGGATATATAGTAGTCTATATAGGAGGTTATTTAGGAAGCGTCGGGGTTAATTAGTACCGCTACGGAAACTAGTAACTCTATCGCGGAATACGTATAACACAATTACATGAGCACACACACACCTAGTTTTTCGTCTGATTGGAGATAGGCCAGCTTATTAGCCGTAAGTAGAGGCAGTGAAAGTCTATAGCGAGAGCGAAAAATGCCAAGACTTTGTCAGGCCAGTCTTTCTCGCAGCATCTGTATCGACGTGACCACTGCTGTTCCGTCCTCCTGTGCTGCAAGTATAGGGCTCGGCCACTGTGTTGCCCTAAAATCTCAATCGTCTTCCAAGCACAAGGCATCGAAGAAGCGGGCGGCGAAGCAGACCTCTACCGTATCCCAGGAACATTATCGAAAGATGTCCTCGACAAGATGAACCCTACAGTACCCCACCCCTCTGTATTGCAATCGACCGAGCACGAGATCCTTGAGACGTATGATGAGATCCTCTTTGGTATTCCGACATGCCCACTCAACGGAAGACACGGTAGGACGGTACTGGCAGAAAGGGGGTTTATTCGGCAAGTATGCAGGCGTGTTCATTATGACTGGTGGAGGGCAGGAGAGTACACCAAGGACATCTACACGACTTCGTTAACGACGCCTGCTAATATCTGTGACTTCTCCATGCCCTCGCCATGATGAGCACTTTCCAAGCCTCTAGGCTATGAGACGATGTTCGCTCTCAGCAGGGTAATCTCTATGAAATCCGTGGCGGATCAGCCTAGGGAATGATCAGGGTAGTGTTCGTCGACCGACTGAGCTAGAGCTTTCCATGGCTTCGAAAACAAGGCAAGGATTCCTATAAGCATTTAGCGAGAATCAAGTTCGATTGATCTGGCTTGGGAGACGTGTCATGCAGAAGTATTGACAGATGAGAAGAAACGCAGGGCGAAAAGTCATATCTTCCATCACTATCATAGCTACGAAAGCCAAATAAATGCTCGTCAAGCTCGTCTAGGTCGGGATATCTGTCTCGAGTAAAGTACGACTGGGGTCAGATCTCGTCATCAGAAAAAAGAAAGTCATCCATCACTCCTCATATCCAATTCCCTCACATCATGCCACTACCCCTACCAGTACCAGTTGAGATAAGAGTACCAGTAAGTATTATACTGTGGATAGGTGTAGTAATAGTAGTAGTTGTACCACAAATTGTAGTTCCAAGTCGAATACTGCCAGTTGTATTGTGGCCACCAAGATCGAGCTTGGGAGAGCTGAGCAGCGCTTGGAGCTTGGTTGACGTGTTGGGAGGCGAAAGCAGCAGCGGAAGAGGAGCATTGGGAGAGTTGGTCTTGAGATGGAATGTTCTTGAATTGCTCGGCGCGAGCCAAGAGGGCGGAGTCGTCGACTTCTGGGACGGCTTCGCGGACGGCGAGGGAGTCCTGATGAGTATTAGTGAGGAATTTGTGATGGGTTATAATGGTACACTTACGTCTACTGGGATTGGGCCAGCGATGGCAGAACCAATCGCGAGCGCGGCGATAGTGGCGACGATGTTCTTGATCTGCATCTTGAGCAATTGTTGGATCAATAGATAGGCTGGGATGAAGTATGCTTTGGTGACGATCGATGTGGGGATACTGATTGTGTAGGAGGTGGTGATGCTTCGGAGTGAATGATGCAAATACTTATACTCTATGCGAGCCTCATCGTCCTCTCTTCGCTTTGCAAAGGTACGGATGTGGCGGATGCGGTATCTTGACTCTTCTTACTATCGATGGCTTCACGACCAAGGATCTGGATTATTGTGTACATAAGATTCTGTCTCGATAATGGATGCGATTTGGTTGAGGAGCCCGTATGGTCTTGAGACCGGGCCAAATTCCACATGGAACCGTGGAGCGAAGTCCATTCATGGTGCGGAAAGCCGTTCCGTGGCAGCAATATCGCTGTCTACAGGAAGTCTAAGCCTGTCAGATGTGTAGAAGCAAGGTGATCCACGTGAATGGTCTAGTATACTTGTGGCCGTCTCTGGAAGCTGCTTCGCCATAGATTTGTGACGAGCATATCGCTTCTCGAAAGCGCAACCGTAACCAAGCTACAGCTGCACATGATCGCATGGATACCACTGGCTCTCCAACGACCTCATCGAAGCACTGGCTCTAGGTTTCCATCACTTCCAGCTGGATCCTCAGACTTCCAGCTGGATCCTCAGAAGTGAAGGACGCCTCGTGATGCTTGCCCACCAAGCTTGGGTACATTCTTGTGTTCTGAGGTTCGTTGGTTGGCAAGACAGATGACTAGCAGTGTCTTTGAGAAAAGTTCCGCACCGGGTAATGTTTCATGTACCGTTCACACGTGGGACCTGTGGCAGCCAAGACATGTCGAGAAACCGCTTGATCCCCAGTCTCATTCGTAGCGGAGCTGGAGTCTACCCTTCTTAACTTCCCGACAGTGTTACATATCCATGGTTACGAAAATTCGAGCTGGGCCTGCGGATAAGCTCGGCGCAGAGTGCCGTCAGGCTCCATTTCTGCGTTTGATGTTCTAAGACTGCATTCTGATCGCATCATTTGTGCATAGTAGCACAGTTCCACCATCTTTTTCTCGCTTTTCGCATGCCAGGTACTGCTCGTCTCAGGCGCCACGACGTACGTACAACCCAGTCGGCGGCTTGGATACTTCCCCGATCCCTAGTCGGGCCAACGATCCCCAGCTATGCCCGATACTACGACTATTACGGAATCCTTCCTTTATCAATCCTTAGTCATTTCTCACCTAATACAGCTTAATATCGTTTCCTTTTAGTCGTGTTGATAGGCGCGTCCTAGGATCCAATACTACTTCTATTAAAAAATCGTACTTTCTTATCGAACTATCCTTCTACTAACTATGGCTAACTCTCCATTACATGAGGCCTATATAGCCGACTTTCTGGCTTCTCAAGAACTACTAGAAGAGCCTATTATCGACCTTACTACCGCCAACGACGCGTCGACTATTAATCTAGCGCAACTAGCGCCTATTTATCGAATATCTATCGAACAACGACCTTTCCGTGGCCGCCGGTACTCGTTCAACGAAGCCTCTCATCGATAGCGCCTTTTCCGCGATAGTATTAACTATCGGTTAGTTAGTCCACGTCCTTAGAAGTACGCGTTTACGACAAAGAAGCGACCCTATAGACCGCTTCTACGCGAGGCTAAGTTCTCATCGCATATAGCACTAGAAGCCTACGTTCAAGACGAGTTTAGAAAGGCTACTAGCTACGAGTTCAAGAAGAACAAGGCGAAGAAGAATAAGGAGGGCTTCTACTATAGGCATTTATATCAATGTGGCTACTATGGCAAGCCTAACAAACGAACGTGGATAACAACTAATACAGCTAAGAAGGGCTCAAAGAAGATCGGCTACACGTTCTTCTTCTACGCCGTAGCAGTTACACCTTCTAATCTATACGGTCCTTGGGAGATTAGATACGCTATAAGACAATACTACTACCATAATCACGACCCTAACAATATTATTGGACTCACGACTTATAGGAAGCGCTCAAGAATAGACGACTTTCTATAGTAGTTAGAAAGGCTCTAATCCAGTCGAATACCAACTGCTAAAATATTAGCATACTTCCGGGGCCGTAGTACCCTTCTCAAACTACATAATCTTCATAATATTTCCTAGGGACGGGATATTAATAAGCGACGGTTATACAATCAAGCCTAGCGTATGGAGTTGCTACTAGAAAAAGAGGGTATTTGGTAGGACATTTAGACCTACGACAATAGGGCGATCAAATCAATGATTGTACTACATCCAAAGTTAGTCGAGGCTTATAAATAGACGCTACACTCCCTCGTCGTAGACACGACCTATAGTACGACTATTTACAACGTCGAGCTAATAGATATTGTCGCTATTGGACCCATGAACGACACGATATAGCTAGGGGTTAGCATTGTTAAGCCGAAGCCTAATATAGCTAAGTTTATCTAGCTACTACAATCTGTTCGGAAGGGGTTGGAAGAAGCTAGTTGCGACATGCCTATTGTCATTACTACTAATCGTAAAGCGTCACTAATGCTAGCTATAGACGAGGTCTTTCTAGAGTCAAAGAATATCGTGTATAACTAGCATTTGTAGCAAGATATATTGACCCGTATAAGGAAGGAAAGGGGCGAGTTTAGACAGATCAAAGTTAACGGCTTATGGATAGACAGCCCTTCTACGGCTAAATTTATGAAGCTGTTCACTCATACTGTCTAGAGTCAAACGGAAGAAGACTTCAATAGCAACGTGTAGAAGCTAGACAATATCTACCCTATGTTCAAGGCCTACCTCTATAGCAACTAGTAGAAATACAAGACCCGGATTGTCCACTTCTAGACGAACCAAGTTACCTACTTCGGCTATAAGACAACCTTACGCGTAGAGTCTACCTATGGCCGCATTAAGTCGTGGCTCAATTATAGTAGCCGTTACGATATATTTACACTCTTCTAGGCCCTCATTTTATGGTAGAACGAAGGACACGATCGACGACGTTGTTAACTAGCCGACAACCTTAAGCGTTGTAATAAGGCCTTGACTAGAGCCTTCTAGGCTTCGGTGTCTTATGTGATTAGCAATTATTGTCTCCTAGAAGTAGCTAAGCTATATAGTAGAGCCCTTGCACTTCTTCGAATAATAAAGGACGAGAATGGGAACGATATTAAGCACTTAGCCTTCTCGTATAGCTATCTATAATGCCGCTATAACGACCACTTAATAAAGACCCATAGATACCCGTATAAACACGAGATTATGAAACTAATTGAGATAGGTAGATTAAGGGCTATACTACTGCCTTCTTACTTCTACTAGTACTAGTTCATTGACTTCAAGAAGTTAACTCGTTTGCGAGAGCCTCTTATCTACTACGGTAACCGCAAACCTATAATAGGGCATGCGACTACATAGTCTATAAAGCGTGCCTTGACGGCTCGTGAATTGGACGACTTGAACATAGCCGCAATGCTCAAGAAGCGGAAGATTAATAGACCTACTATAGCTAACTTTACACTAGAGCTAGGGGTCTCGCTCACTTAGCTCCGGAAGATAGTTCCTAATTACTACAAGTATAGGAGTAACTATCGCACTTAGTAGTACCCTTGTTAGAAAGCTAACCGAGCGTATAGTCTAGCCTATTACGCAAGTAGCTACGAATGCCTCAACCTCCGATAGGAGTCGTTAGCTCTATAGGCACTAAGGGAGCTATTAGAAATAGAGGTATTGTAGTAGAAGGTCTAGGGTATAGAAGCCTTGTAGTAGGAGGTCTAAGAGATAAGGGAGCGTAAAAGACAGCGTATAGAATAGCAGGCTACTATAGCACTGCAATAGGCATAGGCAGCACTAGCTGAATAGCAACGACAATAGGCGGCTTTCTAATAATAGCGTTATTCGTCGACTTAGCTAATAGGTCTACCTTAGCGGCTACTGTAACCGATCTACTACAATCAATAGCAACCTATCCATTACAATCAATAGCCGCCGTTTAATTAGCAGTATTACATGCAGTAGTTGGACTACTATGCCCCTACAGTTACGTATTCGAGGAGCTACAAGGCTATAGGAAGGAACCTACTAGGTAATGAATAAACAACTATAACCTTAGGTAGCCGTCGTTATCGTGTTGATTACTTTTACTAGCGCTAAACGCTAGAAAGTGTCTTAATCGACTCAACTTAGCTAGATGGAGCCGCTAGATCAATATAAGGGGTTGTAGCTATAGTTTAGGAAAAGCTAGCTTCTAGCGCATGTTCAAGCCATTATAGTACAACCATTTCTTTATACTTCATCTTCATATTGTAGGAGCTTATTATATGCATCAAGGGCTTTCATTTGCGCTATTAAGTATGTCTATATGTAGTGTGGTTGATGAGTTGTAGGTGTTGGGGGCTGACTACTGTCCTGACGGCTTCAAAGTTATGCTAGAATCTAGCTAGGCGTGATTCAGACGCGAAAATGACTGTTTATATAGAGCTTACCATACGATAACTCATTCCGATATCTGATCGGTCCCACTGGGGATCGCTGGCCCGACTGGGGATCGGGGAAGTATCCAAGAGTCGGCGGTCGTGACGTGTGACATGCTTCGACAGGGATCCTGATTCCGGGTCAAGTTTCCTACCTGGATCAGTCCGATCTTTGGCTGTGCTCTCAAGTCGTCGTAGCCACTTGTTTCATTTTGCTTGTTCTGGTCTCGATTCGTGTTTCTTGAGTCGTAGCTGATGCTTTGCGACAACCCAGCCTCTCGCGCAGATGAAGTGGAAGATACACACATTGGCTTGGCAGAAGCCTGATACACTTGCCAAATATGGCTAGCCAGTGCAGTAGCGGACGATCACGGGCCTTTGAAGTGAATGCATCGCCCAAGTCACGTCTGTCTATGAACGAGTCATACGCCAGCTGCTTGCAAAAGTTGCTTCAACTTTAGTGTTGGGTCAAAGCAGACGCTCTACCGCAATTTCGCAGGATAGTCGGGCGCTGCTTCGATCGCAAATGACCAAGTTTAGACATTGCTCGACCTCGACGTCTGTGACTATCAAGGTCTTTGGTTCAATAACTTCACTCTTGAGCGCGAAAGGCCGTCTTTCCTGAGAACGCCATGCAAAAGACCCTTGAGGACAGGCAGCAGGGCTCTGGCCGGTCGGAGATGCAAGACGAACAGCGATCTCGTTTCTTGGCGCCGCATGAAAATCGAAGACGATCATGGAGCAATGCAAACCTGTCTCCGCCAGCTCCCTTTGCACAAGAGGTGTTGAATTGCAGGCAAAGAAGGCGGTTCAGCCCAGATCCTTGTCATCAGCGATGGCGGACTGCGTGTCTTCCGCGGGTTCCGAAAGAGAACACCATCTTGCTTCTTGACCACTAGTCCTCTGTCAAACTTGACTGAGGCCTTTTCGTCAACATATCTACAATGAGCACGACCTTCTCGTATGGTATGCTCTTGAAGGAAACTTTTGATACAGTTGGTGTAGCCAAGCTTAGCAATTGTAGCGACTGCGTCCAAGTGTTCAGCTGCCAATAGTAGCCGACCTCTCGAGACTCTAGGGCATCGAGTCATCGAGCGATTTGGGGGCCTGAAGGTCTAGTTATTATCTTGGGAGAAAGCAGCATGCCGCAATAGTGCTTGACGAAGAACTCTGAGCGATCAGTCATGCAAGTCTTCGTCAACCGAAAAAATACCGGGGTCCTCGCTGTCCGACGATTCGTTATTCAGCTCCATGTCGTACTCTGAATCATCGTCGCTAGATTAGGCAATCTCATCTGGCCATTCGTCCTCACTAAAATCTTCATCCTCGCTCGAATGGTTAGGCGCGAGGAGAGAGAGGTACCCAGGTGTAGTCAGATTCAGATTCAGATCCAGATTCAGACTCAGACTCCACCGGCTGTGGCGGGACTAGTCCTTCGTTGGGCATTGTTTGCACCAATGCGTGTGGGCGACTTGCAAGAGAAGGGCCGAGAATGCGAAAGCGAATGCAATATTTGGCGCGATAGGCAGAGGCAGTTCGGCTCGCCATTTCCAGTAGCCAGGGTTGATCTCCATCTTTATACGGTTTGTAGGCCTCCACGGCTCGTTTATATTCCATATTTAAGGTACCGTGCTCACAAGGAAATGTGACTTCGAGGTATCTCAAGCCGCTGCCTTTGTACATGCTCATTCCTCTCAAGATGGCCTTCAACAAGCTGAAGTGTCAGACAATCTGCTCAGGTTCCACACGCGACTACACGGTCTCAATGCGATGCCGTATTTCGGTGGCCAGCCAATGTGAGAGAGGATGTGGTCGAGCAGCTCGATCGGGAGGCGCTCTAGGTGCGGAGTGAAATGCCCAGATACTTCAGCAGTGCCTCTGGAAGCCAGAGTATTGGCAGTCACATCCATTTTGAGGCGTTCACATGTTGTTCGTTGTGATGGTGAGGAGGAAGGCCAGAGGTGACAAACAAGGATCGAAAGGAGAGAAGGAACTTGCCAAGCGAGCGAGAAGGACATCAGCTGGCGGAAGCTTCAACCGTGCCAATCATTCGTACTGTCATCAAACTGTAACCTTGTTATTCTACACCTCCACGTCAAACACAACATCGGCCAAACCACATTCAACATATCGAATTGCATGTGCCGAACCAATATGCTCTCCATCATTGAGGAGGGCAAGGACGATCTCGAGATAGAGGCGAAATGCTAGGCACGGGGTGGCTCATTTGTGCTTGGCGATGGCGTTCCATACATAATACGAGCGAGAAGAGACCGCCGACTGACCAGCAATCTGCTGCGAACCGGAGACCGCCGAAATAAGAGCTTGCTTGGATATACAAGACCAGGAGAAGGTTGAACGCCACTTGAGATATCGTCGTATTCCAGATAATGCTACCAACATTGACTTCGCTGGTAAGTTTGTGTGCTCTTCTCCCCAAGACTCAGCAGACACTCGCGAGCTGCGCCAACCGCACACCTCACCTCCTCAACCGTCCGAGATGTCATCGGCATTTTCGGCTCTTCTGGACGCAATCCAGCACTTCTTCCCTGGCAGTACAGCGGGTTGACGCATCGGAGGGCTATTCTCTTTACGCTTAACAGTCAAGGCGACGTCTCAGTCGGCCCAAACCCTTGCTAGCCCAGAACGGGGAGAAATTGATAGCCTTCCGATGCGTTCACACGCTGTAGTGAAGAGCAGATCGCACCAAGCCAACTGCACCACAACGACCCGGGTAAACTGCAGTCAGATCAACGGACATATGACCCAGATACAAGGCCATCAACATGCCTCAGGGCCTGTATCTCGCGCCCATGCGTTCAGAAGAAAGCATGATTGGGCACAAACAACCAGAAACGGAAGCCCGGCAGACCAATCGGAATCGGAAATCGACCCCACGCTGCGATCATTGTGGTTGAGAGGCCTGGGACCTCGACCGCATCAACCGCAGAATGCGCGACAGGTCTTTTGACGACTGATAGATACTGACTCCCTCATTCTGCCGAGTATCCATTGTATAGGTAAGTATGGTATCTCTTCTCGCCTTTGTATCCAAATTCTTCCCCACGCCAGATCCTCGATCTCGCCGACCTTGTACTAAGACCCACCAAGCTATACGAATCCCAACCAATAGACCCAAAATCTCTCAAACCGCTGAAAAGAGCCCATACCATCATAGATAGCGTGGTCACATCACGAATCGAAACAGAAAGAACCCCCGGCTCCACACCAGCAAAATCCAGCGCGAGAGCTTCGTCGTAAAAAGAAAATGAATACCGTCTCCATCGTCCTCAACGGCAAAACAGCCTCTTACATCCGTTCCCTCCCAGAAAAAGAACGAAGCACAATCCGCTCTCCACCAGCACTGAGCCCTTCCCCACTCGCGTCAACACGACAACCACATTTCTCATTCATGCGAACATTGACAGATATGTCCATGACGTCTTCTCTTCCACCAAGTCCCTCACTCCGTCCAAAATCTAGACCGCATGCTCGAAAATCGAGCTATTCTCCAGGCTGGTACACGCCGAACGAATACAACTTCACGTTGGACGATTTTGCGAGGAAATTGAATACGAGGAGTAAGAAATTTGAAGTTTGGGCGGGGAGATGTGCGCAGAATGTTGTGATGGCGCTTTTTAGTCCTACGCCGATTGTGTTGTTTCTGTTCAATCCGATTGCGTTGATTGTTTGGTTGGGTTTGGGATGGTGGTGGTTTGCGGGATGAGAGACGAACGGACAGCAAGTCTGGGGCCAGCCAGAGAGGAATTATGCACAGCTGTTCAGCATCTGCACCGAAATTCCTTTTGGGCACACTGGGATTGCCCTTCGCCCGGCAAATCTCGAAGCCGCATGCATGATCCCGACCTACTACGCGCTTCTCATCTCGAAGAGAAAAACATGGCATTTCCGTTACCATCCTTCCTCACACCCTTTTTATAATCCCCCTCCTTCTCCGGATCGAACTCCTGCCAACTACTCATGGGATAAATATGTTTGCTCCTCTCATACCACCTCCGATCCACGACTTGCGTGCCATTTGGATCATCATCGAAACCTTCGAGCTCGGCATCAGGAGGACCGGATTGTTGAGCCGCTTGCTGTTCTCTTTGAGCAGCGGTCTGGAGATGTGAAGACGGGGTATCGTCTTCGGGTGCAGGAGTAGATTCCGAGGATTTGGCTAAGAGGTGGGCAGGCGTTGCGGGAGTGGGTTCGGCGGAGAAGGTGAAGAGTTGGCCGTGATAGCCGTGGGTCTTGTTCAGGAAGAAGTAATGGAAGTCGTAATGCTGTGGGCAAAGGCAGTTAGTATTGGGAAATAGATGTAGAGCTCATGAATGCGGAATTGACTTACGTGTGGAATGATTATGTCTCCTCGCACGATCATGAGATCGTCGACACTGATTCGCGCCCAATCTTTTCTGCCTCTGTCGCCTCTGCCGAGCTCTGCGCCCAGCTTCCGTGCTCTTTCGAGGAACAACCAGATCTTGTCACCTTTCTTCAGTCGCACTTTCCCTCCAGGCGCATTCTTACCATCGTAGAACACGAAAGGCAGAACGAAGTCGGTCGCGCGAACCGCTTCTTGGATTTGCGCATACTCTTTCCGTAGGGCGTCTTTGAGTTGTGCTTCTTTCAGCATAGCAGATTTCGTCATGGCTTTGGGCTGCATTCCAACAGAAGAGTTTGGGCGTAAGGACTTTTTCTTGAACGTCGCAGGCGAAGCAGAGTCTTCGGACTCTGTCGCAGATGTGGCATCACGTGCAGGCTCTTTCGTGTCTTCCTCGTCTCCGAAAGATAGTCCGCCTTTCTTCAACAACCCAGCTTTCTTCCGCTTCTTGGATGCTGCTTTTGGCGTAGATTCGCTGCACTTGGGCCATCAGTACCCAGAGCATCTCATATGTCATTCGCTTCTTACCGTCCATCCGGCGTGGTCGCGCCGCTTCCAGGTAGGCTGCTCTCGAAGGCTTCGGCGCGTCGCTTTCGAAATGCATCGAGTGTTTGGAGTCCGACCGTATCGGCCTTTAGCTTGTCTTCGGCGCGGACAGCTTGACTCGTAAAGCGCGAAATAGGCGTCGAGCTGCCAGAGTTGGGCGTGTCGGACATGCTTTTTGTGTTGTCAGCGAAGAAGCTGTCGCAAATGACTGAAAGTGGATAGTCCAAGCTTAGGGTTGAGTTGTTAGGGTTACGAGGCGTGACGGAGTCAACAAGACAATAGCACAAAATGTAGTATGATAATATTTTCGTTTAGCTTAACATTATCTAACCAGCTTTCCAAGTAGAGGTGAACAGTGCACAGCCTCTCCGCCTTTGCTTTCACAGACAGCGCCAGAACACAACCCGCACTCCTTGTGCTAATGAAGTGTTTAAATTGAGTCACTGGTCATAGACCGTAAATTTCTCGTGCCAGGCTGGAGGGTACGTGGAAGACTTGGCCAATGTTTCACTGCACATGGCTTGAACAATGCTGTCACTCCTTGCTCTTGGTGCATGACTACTTCTTGCCCGGATTCTGCTCAAAGTTCATGCTGTATCCTCCAGTATGCTCATCTTTCACGAACTGAAAGTTCTCCGTACTCAGCCCGAAAGGCTTCAGTATAGAATTGCCCAAGCCCTTCAGCTTACCCATCATCTCCGCCATTTCCTTTTCTTTTGCCTCGTTCAATCGTGGAGCTAGCTTCTGAGCACTTTCCGTGATATTCCTCCGATCCGTAGATGATAGACAAGGCAGCATCGTCGGACTGAGCAGTGTTCGGTAATCCTCATCTGCGCCTTGTAAAGATGACCAGCCTCCCATCTCTGTTCTTGCTTTGGCGCGTCGCATGAGCAGTTTGACCTGCAGCTTGCGAACTTCATCGAGTGATCGACCGGACTTTTGCAAGTTCTCTATCCGCTCCGCCATGTCATCGTCGACTTCTTCCACACCATTTTCGCATTCGCCCTCGGCTACTTTCTTCGAATCTGCTTTCGGCTTGGGCTTGGGCTTGGGCACAGGCAATGGTTCGAGTTGCTCAAGATTGTCGACGCCTTTGTCAGCACTTTCTATAGCCTCCTTCCACTCTTGCAGCTTGATGTGGCACGCGGCTATGTTGGACCGTAATACAGCAAGTTCGTAGTCCAGGTAATTTGGACAGGATGACAGTGCTCGATCGTAGGTCTGGATGGCATTTTCGTAGCTGCCTTTACCAAACAGCGCGTTTCCTGAGCCCTTGATTGTATTGCTCTCTCCGAGGAGCTTTGCCTCTTCCTCAGGTGGGAAACGCTCGATCACGACTTTCTTCGGCTCGTCGTCATTTGTGTTGTGGTTCTGCACGAATTCATTCGGTGGCGGCTTTGGGACGGCGGGCGTTGGCTCGTTATCATCTTCGACGTGGAAGCTGTGGAATGAATCGTCTGAGTCGGAGTCTCGCATGTTTGCCTTGAACGTGCGTCGGATGCAGTGTCGAAAGAGGGAAGTGCAAGAGTCCAGATGGCCGGAGATCAGTCCGTTGCTGAGGTAAGTAATAGAACTAACTCATATCCGCGTATTGTGAGCAGTGATATTCAGTGCCATGGAGCTTTCCAACCTATGCGGCCTTCTCGGTGCCTGGAGCCTCGGAAGGACTCAGTATCATACAATCATACCTCGTAACACAAGAAATGCCACACTGAACTACTATCGAGGCGTCGATGACAAATCCGACCGAGTCTGGCTCGTCAAGAGTGCCTAGGATTGCGACATCTGCATCAGACCTGATCCTCCTACAACCCATCACATTCTCCTCTCCCAGTACTGCAGCATGTAGCCGACATGCACATTTGCCTTGAACACACCTTGGACGCGGCATTTCTCTTGCACGCCACGCCATACTCTATCAGCAATCAGCATGGCGATTATGGTCGACGATTCTCAAGACGATACGTCGCCGCTACTGTCCCCCAAGTCAAGTCAAATCTCGCAATACAAGACCGTCGAGAATGTAGAGCGTCACGAACATGAGCCAAACGCGGCAAAGTTCGCACCTGCCGACGTCGAGGCAGATGTGCTGCCAGAAACGTCAATGCTGGGACGGAACTTGAGCTGGAATGGCGCGTACATCTTAACGATATCGCGAGTCCTTGGCTCTGGCATATTCGCAACTCCAGGCGTCATCCTCGCCGCCGTCGGTTCTCCCGCACTTTCCCTCGCACTTTGGGTAGTAGGAGCAATATTGGCGTACTTCGGCATGGCAATCATGCTCGAATACGGCTGCATGCTACCGCGATCTGGTGGCGAAAAGGTGTATCTGGAATTCACCTACAGGAAGCCAAAGTATCTGGTTACCATCCTGATAGCTACTCAGGCCATCCTGTTTGGCTTGACTGCAAGCAACTGCATTGTTTTCGCGCAATACACCCTCTTTGCGCTCCGAGTCGAAGGCACGGAGCTCGTGCGGAAGGCATTAGCACTCGGACTGCTCACGACCATCACAGTAGTGCATACCTGCTTCATGAAGACCGGAATACGCATTCAGAACTTTCTTGGCTGGATCAAGATTGTCCTCATTGTGTTCATGATCTTCAGCGGCCTGTTCGTGGTGCTTTTCACGCGAGACCAGCGAAGCACTGAGAACGTACACCTCGAGAAGCCGAGCACGGACAGCCTCGACTGGACATGGCATGCTTTCTGGGCTGGAAGCATTTGGTCTTGGGGCGCGATTGCCACCTCAATCTTGAAAGTATTCTACTCCTTTGCTGGTCTCAATAATGTCAACAACGTTCTGAATGAAGTCAACGATCCGATCCGCACGCTGAAGTCGGTCGCAATTACCACCCTCACTACGGCCTGCGGGCTGTACTTGCTAGTCAACATTGCTTACTTCTTGGTCGTCCCACTCGAAGAGATCAAGACTAGTGGGGAGCTGGTCGCCGCTCTGTTCTTTGAACGAGTATTTGGCGATGCTGTAGGCCGACAAATATTGCCCATCATGGTCGCCATCAGTGCTGCTGGCAATGTGATGGTGGTTGTGTTTGCTTACGCAAGACTGAAGCAAGAAGTGGCTAGGACTGGTCTAATGCCATTTACACGGTTCTTGTCTAGCAATGCGCCTTTCGGATCGCCCGTGGGAGGGCTCATCATCCACTACATTCCTACCGCGCTGATCCTGACCATTCCGCACGGAGATATATACAGCTTTGTCCTGGAAGCTGAGGGCTATATTGGCCAGCTTCTATCTATCCTCATAGCAATCGGGCTTCTCCGACTTCGTTGGGAGAGACCTGATCTGGAACGTCCTTACAAGGCCTGGTTGCCAGGAGTTCTGATTCGACTCATCATCGCTTTTGCTTTGATCGTGGCACCCTTCTTCCCGAGCGAGGCTCAACGGGCCAAAGGTATACTTGGAAGCGCCGCGTATGCACTGGTCGGTATATCTGTGTAAGTACTCCGTTGGCTATACCTCGCAGGTAGCAGAGCTGACATCAAGTGTAGTCTCATATTTGGCATCGTTTACTGGTACATCTATACCATTGCTTGGCCTCGCTGGCGAGGCTATAGACTTGAGGATAAGAGAGAAATCTTGGATGACGGCACGACTATTACGAAGATTGCATATATACCAATATAGACGGGGGTTCTTGGGATAATAGTTTCGCAGATGATGATGTTCCTGCTGGGTCCCAGTCGTGGCTTTGCTGTCTCTGGTGACGACAAAACAACCAGATACAGCATTCACCCAGACACGATTTGTACACCTCTTGCCCTTGCTAGAGTACCCGGCATTTGGATTGATTCCGCTCATCACGCTACTTTTCCATCAGATCTTCACCTGATATGTAGGTATCTTGGGACGATCGGTCGGCGATCATAAGGCAAATTCGCGCCGCAAGTCGTCTCGCTATTGCCTCTGGTTAGTATACGCTGCTTCTGTTGCTACCCGCGTGCACCGTGGAACGACACTCGAAGTTTTGAGCCGCCAAGTGCCATTTCTAAGCAAGTGCATCTAGCAGGATCCGAACTGGATTGCGAGCTTGTCATCCCTGCATGTGAAGCTGCACAGGATTACGACGGCCTGATTATGCAAGTCAAACGTGGCAGCGGATCTGATCAAGCTCACATGCTGGATCAAGTTGAGTGGAACACAACCATTGGCCGTCTGCATTAACAATAGCATGGGAACATAGCTACACCAGATGGCGTGCTTTGCGGGGATATCAACCTGGCTGACACATGATTTGTCTTCGTCCGAGGTGGGCAGTCAATATCTGCCCACTACATACATATAGCTCTGTCTGCATGATCAATTGGATTGCAGCCTCGCATTATACTCTGGATCAACCCACCTGACTATGGCCACCGCAGCAGTCCAACAGCCTTCGCAGCACTCCTTCATCAGCGACTTCAGACCATCGGCCCCGGCAGTCGCTACCAAGGACAAGAAGGTCGAGAAGCATGATGTTCACACCACCCTAAACTTTCACAAAGACAATGAAGATGGCTCTCCACCAAGACCGACCTACGTAGGCAAGCCAGAGACCTACGAACGCCCACACACCACCGAAAATGTCATCATCCACGATGTTACCGGTGACGAAGACAAATATACTCTCGACAGCCACGGCTTCCAATTCGTACCCAGCGTGAGCATCGAGAAAGACTTCCTCAACGAAGACCAAATCAAAGACCAATACTACAAAGAAGTCGACCAACTCCTCAGAGATGTGACCGGAGCATCACGTACCTTCATCTTCGACCACACAATCCGTCGACAAGTCCAAGATAGCCGCGAGAAGCAATCCGAGGAAAAGGAAGAGAAACCTCCAATTTCCCTCCGTGGCCCAGTCCGAAGAGTCCACATCGACCAATCCTACTCCGCAGCCCTATCCCGCGTCCCATTCCACCTCCCAGACGAAGCCGAAAAGCTTCTGCAAGGTCGAGTCCAACTCATCAACGTCTGGCGTCCCATCAAAACCGTACGAAGAGATCCCTTGACTGTAGCTCAAGCCCAAACCGTGGAGGAAAAGGATTTGGTGCCTCTGGGATTGATTTATGAGAAGAGGAAAGGCGAGACGCTAAGTGTTAGGTATGATGAGAAGCAGAAGTGGTTTTATAAGTTTCATCAGACGCCGGAAGAGGCGTTGCTCATAAAATGTTTTGATAATCGAGCCGGGGTGGAGAGTGACCCCAAGTATGCTGGGAGGGCGAAGAGGGTTCCGCATTCTGCGTTTGAGGTTCCTGGGACGGAGGATGAGGACGGGAGGGAGAGTATTGAGGTTAGGGCTTTAGTGTTTCATGAGGGGGATGTTGAGTGAGTGTGGGAGACGGAGGGGTGATGATTTGATGGAGCAGCTGTGTAGAGTGTACTATTATTATCACGATGTTCCTGACTAGGGATTGGGACTCACCAGAATGTAGATTGCGCCTGGAGGGAAATCATCATCTTCGACACCAACAAACAAGCACTCAGACTTTGTAGCTGACACGACCTTGCTGTGTCCGACGTCGCAGCAGCAACTAGTCATACCCACACAATTTCTCCATTCTCGCGGGAAAGAAAAACCTCAACCGGGATATACCCAAGTCTTGCGAGAACAGTGCTAGTCCTTGTCGCACCTTCCGACTGAGAATAAGATCCTTAGGAATGATCATGAGTCAGGATCGTAGGCAAAGAGCTCTCGGAGATTCCTTCCAGACCTTGCGGCGTGGGCGCTGTGGGCTCCAAATCCACATGATGTGCTGATTCCGCTCAACAGTACACCGTGCGCGTGGCGACCGGAGTCCAGGCGGAGTTGTAGTCGCGTCGTAATCGTCAGCAGCAGTTATCGAATCTGGAGCGATTTGTTAGCGGTTGGGTTCTCCTCGGTGTTGGAGCTTGGAGAGACCTTCTTGAACGATTGGCCCATTCTCACCTTGCTTCAGCCCCGACAATGTCTTCTCCAGACCATGATCCTTAATTGAGGTGTAGAGCACTGCTGAACTCCAGGGAGTGATCATTCGTTGCGTCTAACCTGGGAAACGGATGGGACACAGTATGAAAGCCGGTGTGCGTAAGCCTCTTGGCAGTGCTGCAGATTTAGCAGGACAAGTGATGGGTAGCTTGACGTGCATGCGATGATTTCGTTGCCAATGCTAAAAGAGATTCGCGACCTTCTTAACATGTAATCAATTCCACGGGCCTGCGCCCATGTATGCATCGAAGCCAGCCTGAGAATTGTGTATCATGCCATTGCCACCTCCAGCGTAGTCGGTCACGCCAAAGTTGTTCATCGGCGGTTGACTAGCAACGTGTAGGTTTCCTGCTGTGTAACTTTTCATATGGTTGGCCTGTTGCTTGTACGTGTGGTGCATGAAGCTTGAGCACCTTTCCAAGAGCGGAGCTCGGACCTGAAATTCTGCGGGTAAATACTCAAATAGCACACATTGGCATAGCAATTACTCGGATAGCAAGAGGCTTACTCAGATAGCATACATTAGTATAGAAATTACTCAGATAGCATATATTAGCATAGCAATTACTTAGATAGAAAGAGGCTTAGTTAGTTACGATATATTAGTATAGGAATTACTTATATAGTAAATATTAGTATAGTAATTACTTAAATAGTACTATACTATTTCTATATTTACGTAGTTATACTTAGTATATATATACATATATAGATAGAAAGGTAAAAAAAGAATAAATTACTATAGTAATTAGTTAAATCCCTATATAGAGTAATTTATATAGGCTTATAGGTATATATAAGAATTAGTTATTAATGTTTCTACTTATAGGTATTCGGGTATCCTTCGATCTATAGGATTTATTATTTTAGAGAGGTAGTATATAGTTTACTATCTAAGTAATTACTATACTAATGTGCGTACTAATGTCTTGGAAAATTGCTATTTTAGAAATGCTAGCTAATGTTGCCAATCCGTTGCTATCCGAGTAATTGCTATGCCAATGTGTACTATTTGAGTATTTACCCGTGAAATTTTGCAAGGATCTTTCACAATATCACCACAGACAGGAGGTTTGGCACTCGAGATAGCTCGATCCTTCGACCTACTACTACTCAGGCTTGCTAGATAGCAGGGCTAGCCGGATCTGATTCGTGTGGACATTCGCTCTGGATGTGGGCTTGTGCATTAATCACAAGCCCGGCTGTTGGCTCGACTTTTTCACCCAATCTGCGGCCGTGGTCTGGGTAGTGGACACGATGTCGAGGAGCAATTACCATATCCTGCTCTGCCATTGCAGAATGGTGGGTTCTGCTGCTCTTCAAACTCTCTGCTTCAGCTCGCGCCCTGTCAAATGTCCTTCTCTTGCTACTGTATGGTTCCGCGGCCAGGGGCACGGTATGTAGGATAGGTCGCGATCGCGTACGGATTGAACGGTCGCAAACATCGCAGGCAGACGCCGCTTGCGTACAGCATGCCTCATGCCGCACGTCCGGATCAACTCTACGTGCTGGAATCGTTCGAGTAGGCCGGCTCAAGTGGCTGGCAGCTGAGGAAACACTGCGCGGTCCCTCCTTGCTATCTCCGCCGACTTCGTGTTCTAAAACTAACCTTAGGCATGCATTTCCGGAGCCGTATATCAAGACAGCATCCTTCAACATTCTTCCTCCTCAACATCGACTTTACCAGAAAACATAATGGCAGTCAAAGCAATCGTATTTGGACCTACTGGCAACATCGCCTCCGTCGCAGCCCGCACAGCAAAGGATAACGGAGCTGAAGTAGCTCTTGCTATGCGAGATCCTTCCAAAACGATCCCAGGTCTCAGCTCCGAAGAAGAAAAGTCAGGTGGCTACACCAGAGTCCAAGCCGATCTCACACAGCCAGAAACAGTCAAAGCTGCGGTCGAGAAGACCGGTGCAAAACATGCATTCATCTACGCAGCACATGGCTCCAAAGACGCCATGAAATCTACATTGGAAGCGATGAAGAGTGGTGGAGTTGAATTCGTGGTCTTTCTCAGCAGCTTCACAATCAGCGAGCCAAAAGAAGACGTCCCACCAGAAGAGGTCATCCCGTACATTCACGCTACCGTTGAAGTCTCTCTCGACCAAGTCTACGGCGAATCGAACTATGTGGCCGTCCGACCCGGGGGATTTGCAACCAATGTTTTGCGATGGTCACAACAGGTCAAGACTGGTGAGGTAAAGCTCTACGGCCCTTCATTCGCGATGGACTGCATCACACCAGGAGACATGGGTCGAGTCAGTGGCATCATCCTCGCCAAAGGCGTACAGCACGATCAACGCAAGGTCTACTTGTATGGGCCGAAGCCACTGTCTCAAACAGAGATGGCGGAGACTATTGCCAAAGTCATCGGTACAAATGTCAAAGTTGCTGGATCCACTCCGGAGGAAGCCATCGAGCAATTCCAAGCCGCAGGTGTACCCATGCCAATCATCAGCTACATGATCAAAAGATTGGGTGACAACAAAGCGGAACAGGCACCTCGCCTACGCTACGAAGAAGGCGTCGCAAATGTGAAAAAGTACACTGGACAGGAAGCAGAAAGCTTTGAGCACTGGGTCTCGGAGAACAGGGAGCTTTTCGTCTAGATCAACACTTCTCGAATCGAAAAATCGACAGATATCCCTATTGCCTGCACATATGCTTCGCCAAACCTGCAATTCGTGTCAAGTAAGCTGTCTGGCTCGCCTTCGAAACTACTGCCTACCGTTCGTCTCCTAGAGCGCTCGTTGAGCTCCTCGATGAAACCAACCTAACCCTGAGCAGACTTCAATGATGCTGACCAGGAAGTGCATCCTCTAGGCAGAGAGCAGTAGTTGATACAAAGTACGCCAAAATCAAGGCAAGGAACCCAGGACTCCAAGCATTTTTGAGGCGAGTTTTCACCAAGTGCCTCATCAATATATGATAGAAACTCTGGTCGCGCGAGTCAAATGCCTCGGCTCCAGCTCAGCTCGGCACTCGGAGAGCGGCACCTTGCCTATGTCAACGATGCTAATGCCAGATCCCAATATACAATCTCGTGGCCACGATATAGGCTTTGAACCGTGAGCTGAAGCTGTTGGGACTGTTCAAGATGGACGAATTCGACCGAAAGTTGCACCAAGCAACCAAAGATGGCACACTCCCAGGCACGTGCATCTTGGCAGCAGACAAGAACGGTACACGAACACTATTCCTTTCCAAAGACTTCTACTGATTTATCTTCAGGCAAGATTCTTCACTCCGTTTCATCGGGCACTTACATCAACCACTCAATATGGCAAACTCGACTTCCATCAGAAGGCACATCAGGGCAAGCAAAGCCATTGTCCGAAGAGCCACAAGCCGCGAAGCCATTTGGACCAGATACAGTCTGCTGGATCGCATCCATGACAAAACTCTTAACAACCATTTGCGTCATGAAATGTGTTGAAGACAAGCTCTTGAATCTCGACGACGACGTCACTACAACCTTTCTTCCAGAATTCCAAGATATACAAGTCTTGGAACGCATGGAGGAGGACTCAAATGGCGAAGAGAAACCCATCCTCCGACCCGCGAAAGGCAAAATCACCTTACGATCCCTTCTGACACACTCCTCCGGCATCTCCTACGAATTCATGCACGCCCGTCTCCTCTCCTGGCGTCAATGGAACAACAAAGACCTCCGAAGTCGCGGAATCAAGAAATCTCACAAAGACCGCACCGAAGTCTCCCACGCCTATCGCGTTCCCTTAGTCTTCGATCCAGAAACCTCCTGGACATATGGTTACGGAATCGATTGGGCAGGCCTATGCGTCGAAAGAGCCACCAACTCCACCCTCGAAGACTTCATGCGAAAACACATCTTCCTCCCGCTCAACATGAACGACACAACCTTCGAACCAGCCAAATTCCCCCACCTAGCCAAACGAATGGCCGGAATGACCGTTCGCGACGAAAACAATAAACTCGTCCCCCAAACCTCCTCAACTTCCCCAATCGACCGAATCCGACACGCAGGCGGCGGCGGATTGGCATCTACCCCGCAAGACTACATAAAAGTCCTAATCTCCCTCCTCCGCAACGACTCCATCCTCCTCAACCACCCCTCAACCGTAGCGAATCAAATGTTCACCCCGCAGCTCAAAGATCCTTCACATTTACGAAAAATGCACGCGAATCCCGAGGCGTTCGGTTTAGCTGGGAATATACCGGCAGGAACGAAAGTCGATTTTGGATTAGGTGGGATTTTGAACTTGGAAGAGATGAGGAATACGAAGAGGAAGGGTGGAGGAATGCAGTGGGGTGGATATCCGAATTTGTTTTGGTGGATCAATAGAGAGGAGGGGATTTGTGGGTGTTATTTCACGCAGCTTGTTCCTCCCGGGGATGAGGAGGCGTTCGGGATGTATATTGAATTTGAGAAGGCGTTGAATAGGAGATTTGGAAATGGGAGTGAAGGGGCGAAGTTGTGAGATTCGTTCGAGGTAGGTTGTTTGCTTATATCTTGACGCGGAGGTCCTTCCTTCTTTGAAGATTAAATCTCTGGCCGATGAGGGATGCGCGATCAAGCTCACGTTCCCTCAATTGCATGATTCTATACACCACAGCTTCCCATGGTCTCAGTGATCCCCCTAGAGCTCGGTCCAGCACTGTCGAGATCCTTCGCCAAGACAATCCTACCTTCTTCATCTTCCTTGCAATCACATCCAAACTCAGCACGAAAGTCAGGGAGCAACTTACCCTCAAGCTTCTCCAAGGCCTTTTTGGCAGCACGAAGTCTGGCATATCTACCAGATTTGCCGGCAGAGTGCGCGATGATCTTGTCATGAATCATGACCACAGCCACGACATCTTTCCGCTCCATACCATCCACGCTGGGTAGCTCACGAGCCATGAGCCTGTAGTCTGCACAGCCGAATGTCGTTTGAAGCATGTTATGAAGATGCGTGCAAGGATGGTTGTTGGCGAAGCTATCGTAGATGGTCATGTCATCGAAGTACCACTTGACATGCTCATCGAAGAATCGTTGCACTTGATTGTAATCGAAGTTGGAGTCGATGAACATGGCTCCGATATAGGCCTCAACAATATCTGGAAGACATTTTGGCGGATCCGAGACCGTGGTCCAGTAATCGACACAGCCTTCTCCAGCAGTGCGCTTGGCTTCTAGAAGCTCCGTAGCGTAACCGCGGACTTGGTGCTCAAGCGTAGCGTGGTGGTGGCGCAGATGCTTGTGAAAGCCAATGTTGACGCACAAAGCTCCGAGGAATTTGTTGCTGACCATGGCCATCTTGTGCTCAGTAAGCCATTGCGGGTCCTTGTCTGGATACTTATAGAAGAGGTAGGTGATGCTGGCCATGTCGAAAAGGGCATCACCCAAGAACTCTAGACGCTGGTAATTCGGCACCTTCTCGTACATGTACGGTACCGAAGGATGCATGAAGGCGGAATAGAGAAGCCGTGGGTACTTGAAAGTGTACGCATGCTCCTTCTCGACTCTCAGCGCCAGATCCCTCTGGACTGCTGTTGCTTCACCGGTCTGGTATGCTGGCTTCTCGTACGCATCGACGTAGTCCTGCCAGGTCTGCATTTTGTGGTCGTCGCTGTTCACTAGCTTGGTAACGGCACGAAGAGCATGTTGCCAGTGCTCTGGTTGCCACACCTCGCCAGGCTTGTCGTGACTTAGGTAAGCGGCACCTATCAAAGCCTCGCAGACATCCGCAATCGTCTTCTCGCCAAGTCCGACTTCGCGAGGCTCATTGTACATCTCTTTCTCCTGGCCCTTGACAACTCCCGCACCAACCAGCAATTTCAGTCCTTCCGGATACCAGTATCTCCGATTGAATGCCAAACTTCGAATGTACTCGTAAAGCTTGAGTTGTAGTGCAGTCTGGTACAGATTCTTGTTGCAGAGCATCAACATGCGTCGTACGTGGAACTCAAATTCGTTCTCGTTCGGGTTCATAATGAAGGTGGAGATTGTGGTTGCTGTCTTGAGGAATGTGTCGCCGATGAACTCGAGGCGCTCGTAGTTCTCACCCATACCACGCTGAAAGTTAACACGCTCGTCAGCTCCGTGCTCTCCCTGGTTGTCAGAGTCCTTTGTGAAGGCCGCCAATGCAAATTCTGGGCCGCATGTCACTCCCACAACTTCGCATCCCTCAATACTAATGAGGCACGATTCAAACCGGTGAGCAATAGCCGGCCATACGAAGCATGAGGCTGCGACATTTGGCGTGATGGCAGAAATGCGCAACGGCTCCGGCACAATGTATGCTTTGGTGATAGGCGCCAACTCCTTCTGCTCGGGCGGTGCGAGCATGTTACGGCGTAGAGGCACAATATCTGCTTCCACGACTGGCTGATTCTGAGACCAGACCTTTGCTTGGCGCGACTTCTTCATGACGCTGTAGTTCATGATGCTGCCACCTCGATTGCCTTTGCCCTTGCTAGCATGATCTGGAATGGGGTCGTCTTGGCGGAGGGAGCTGTCGACCCCAATGGAGCAGAACTTACGAGTACGATCGAACACATCCACAAAGAACTTGTCGACCAAGCGATCGTGTGGCACACCTGGAGTCCACTTGTACTCGTCGTTGTCGAGAACATCCTCCAGGAGGCGCCAGTCGATGGCCGTCACAGGGTCGGTGTTATGGACTAATGAGGTCTGCTCGGTCGAAAGTAGAAGATTGGCAGGTGCGAGCCAGTAGGAGAGCTTGGCTGCATCCTCTTCGTACGTGTTGCTGAATACATCGCGAAAAACCCGGAACGTGAACGCAGTCAGCTGCTTAAGCCGCTGTTGATCCACGATTAGTGGGAATCCTAGTCCGACGGATTTGACGGTGGTTGCGCGGCCGTCATTGAGGTAGATTGGGAATGAAGGGAATTGCGGCATTTGCGTTCTCGTCAAGAAGGCGATAGGCTGATGAGCACGATCAAGCTTCTCTGGAAAGTCGATGACTGTGATCCACAGTTGTGCTGGGAGGGTGCCTCGCTGTTCTGCCCAGATTTCCGGCTTGATGCGCATCGCATAACGATTAGTCTTCTTCATGTCAACAGCGAGCAGCGCATTTCGCATTGCGGGGAGCTTTCTCTGGTAGACCGGCATGAGATTCTCGTTGATCCACGATTTCTTCCTTAGTTCAATGACTGCCTCGAAAGCAGCTGATCGCTTAGCCAATGTCTTCTTTTGGTGGACCTTACCAATCATGGATCGAAGTGGAGAGTTGCCAGGCAGTACGACCTCGCAGACGAACTTCTGCCCGCGAGAAGACACCACGTAAGTGGGATGTTGCATCTCGTGACTGTCAGTCGGTATTGCGGACACGAACGTGGCCAGGATGTTGAGTGCATTGCCGTACGTCAGCTTGGCCTTCGAGACTGGATCTACTCTGACCTCCATATTTCTCTCTCGCTCCATCAACGCTTCGACGCTGTCCGAATTGCCTTGAAGCTTGCGATCTTCCGGAAGCTGATCGCAGTAGGCTCTCATGCTCCGCTCAGCGTACCGCACTTCTTTCACGGTCTCATTGTGTATCGAGTTGCCCTTCTCAAGCATATGAATGAATTTGGAGTTCTGGTTGCGAGCCCGACCGCGCGACTGAACGTACTGAATCATCGTGGCATACATGTCGAAGCGGATGATAAGGTTACAATCGGGCACATCAAGACCTTCCTCTGCCACAGAGGTAGCGAAGAGGCAGTTCAGGTCACCTTTTCGGAACTTCAGCAGTACCATAACCTGCTGACGGAAAGAAAAGTTGTCCTCGTCATGGCTGGTGTTACCGGACCCGGTCAAGAACGTCGACTTCATGTGCTGAGACTTGATGCGTTGGAAGAGGCTATTCAACAGCCGTGCGGTGTAACGTCTGTCAACGAATACAATACAGCGATTGTTGGACGGCCTCTCGAACTGCTCGGCAAGGTATCGGTAGAGCTCATAGACTTTCGAGCTGATGCGATCCCTGGTAATTTCTGCATCGAGAACATTCTGATGCGCCTGTGCGAATGCTACTGCAGCGTCTACTCGCTTCAACGCATGGTCTAGCTCTGAAATTTCCGAACCTGTCTTGCGAGCGTGGAACTTCTGCTCGGCGGCGAGCTTGTACCTCTGGGACTTTTCGTCCGACAAGCAGTCAAGCAGATAGCAATCTGCGCACCACGAACCCAAGTGGCGCGCAACTTCGGTGGCCCGCGTGAATGTTTTGGTAAATTGAGGAACATCGTTGTACCGGGCTCTGATGGCTTGAAGAAGTGGCGTCTCGAATCCAGCTTGCGGGAGAGATTGATATCTCATGATCTCTTCTTTTGGCCTCTTGATGGCGTTCGTCAAGCTCATATCAGATGTGGTCGCGATCTTCGAATCAAGGAGTGTCTCGAGCTCGTGCGCGGCTTGTACGACGTCCGTCTTTGCATCGATTGGGCTGGCAGTCATGCCGAAGATACGTGGTCGATCGTGGACTTGCTCGTCAAGGTAGAAGTCCTTGATGATTCTGGCGAGTGGTCAGCTTCAAATGATTTCATGCCAGGATGCTGACACACCGAGCATAGGAGTGATTCTTCTTGGTGTGGTGCGCCTCGTCGAAGATGAGGAGATTGATCTGCTTCATGGTGAGGTAGCCAAAGGAGAGTGCTTGGAATAAGATCTCGGCAGTGCAGACGACGGCCTTATTCTCATAGCATTCCTTCATCCATCGAGTCTTGTCCCATCGGTCAGCATTGTCACCTCCACAAAGCCGAGCGACTTTGTGATCAAGATTGGTCTCGAGCACTGCAAACTGCTGATACACCAACGTCACACTTGCCACCAGGAAGAAGGAGATCTTTGCGGAAGAGCCGTTGGCCCGCTTCTCAATCTCCTGGTCAATGATCCATCGAAGCAGCAAAACTGCAATCAATGTCTTGCCTGAGCCAGTGTCAAGCACGGCAATCGTGTTCTCCTGCTTTGCGCGCTCGAACAGTTCAATCTGGTACTCGCGTGGGTTCTTCACAATCTGTGTGTCGCGCTGCTGCTGGGCGAGGAGGGAGTGCACTGACTGCTCTTCATCGACACCCGACTGGCGCTTCCCATCTCCATTCTTCGCCTGCAGTGCCTCTTGTCCGGCGGAGCTTGTGATCCATGAGTCGAAAATGGCCTTTTGTGCTCGGCCTTTCTCCTTCCAATTCATCGGTCCGGCGGCGCTCGGCACAACAACGTCGTCTTCGTCGCCAGGCCCGATGGAGGCATGCTCAGCGCCCTGCTCACTCTCGGGCCGATCTGGGACATACGGCGCCTCCATGATGTCGGTCTATGTGGGCGAAACGTCAAATGCTATGGCGAGGGGTGGAATGGATCTATGTTAGTAAGATAAGAGAACGAACAGCTCAAGCTGTTCGTGAGCAATGTGCCACTTGTCTCACGACATGTAGATGAGCCGCTCGCATGCGTATGATTGCAGGCAAGGCTTGCTGCTTGCTGCTTGCTGCTTGCTGCTGGCTGCTGCGACGGCGATGTCGCGTTTGTTTGTTGTCCGAAGCTGGAGTGATGGTGATTGGTACGGAAGTGAGTCCGCGTGCTGCTTGACCTCCAGAAGTTGCATGTGAAACTCGCCTTTCCTTCACCTACGAACACTGTCACAAGATGGCAGAGAACGAACAGCGATCTCTTCGCGCAGTCTACAGTGACGCCGAGCAGAAACGCACAACAATCGAAAACAGCTTCGACTCAAACTCAGCAAGCTTCCAAGACAACCTCACCACAACCATCCAGCTCTACGAGGAGTGCGTAAAGGTCGCCGAGCAAATCTCACTTTTCTCACCAAACGAATCCCTCGAAGACATCGGCACAGCAGATCTGCAATACCTTCTCCTCCACCACCGAATAGCAGACCTGGTCCAGAAGATCAACACCGGCATCGAGCACCGCAAATCCACCCTCGAACGAGCACAACGACATTACGAGCGATACCTCAAACAGCTCGACAACTACGACATCCTCTCCAAACCCGACGCAAAACTTCTAGAACAATATCGCGACTCACCAACCACCTTCTCCACGGCCAGCACAGCAGACGCAGCACTACGAAGGGAGACGAAGATTCGAAGGTTCAAGGAAGAGAAGTCTTTGAAGCAAAAGCTGGAGTTCTTGCGGAACAACCCGAGATTGGTGCAGGAAGATGATGGTAAAGCTAGAGAATTACACTTGACGGAGATTGAGTATTGCACGCATCAGACGTTCGCGAGTTTGGAAGGGATTGCGCAGGAACTGCATATTTTGTCGAAAGCTCCGCCTCCTTCCCAACCGCAGACAGGGCAGAGACCGAGCGATGTGAGGGAGAGGGAGCGCGCGAAGTTTGACAAGGGTTATTCGGAACGTCTGGATGGGCCGTCACATCTTTCTGCGGGTATGAAGGGCCCGTTGCTGGATAAAGCTGGCAAGCCTTTGAGACCTTTTACCTTACTTGCGAGAGATGAGATGAGGCAGGGTGTGTTTAGGCCGGATCATAGCTTGCCGACTATGACGATTGATGAGTATTTGGAGGAAGAGAGGAGAAGAGGCGGGATGATTGATGGTGGGGGAGAGGCGAGCCGGCAGCAAAAGGAGGTGGTGGATGAGGATGACATGGACGCTGCGGATCAAGCGACGTACAAGGCGAGAGAGTGGGACGAGTATGTGGAAGGCAATCCGAAAGGAAGTGGAAACACGATGAACAGAGGATGACGGGCCCAAGTCCATCAGCTTTTGTCAAGCGCTGGCCGCTCCTACGCGGAACCTCACTAGTTGCAACTCTGTAACGCAAGACAATGTGATTCGACCGGATGAGGTCACTGGCATCGGCCAAAAGCCTCTCCGGCTCTCCAACGTTCGTCGTGCTCATGCCACACTAGGACTCCATGCCTTCGTTAATTGTTCTTCGATTCCTCGCGCAGACTTGGCTCGGCCAATCTGTCACGTGCTGAAAGTCAATGTGCTTGATATTGACTCCCGGCTGGACAGATTGGCATGTCCGACGAGAACCCTCACGCAGGATGCGAGCAGCACGCTGTACGATGTCCTTCACGTCTCTAGGAGCCCGTAGGCTTTCAACGACGCCACGCTCCAACGGCCCTCGGATCACCACGTCGTCGAACAACTGCCCCATTGTCGGGCTGTCGAACTTGCTCTCGACTTCGCTTTCTCAGTATCGGCGGAATAGCAATGCGCCGGGGCGAATAAAAAATATGAAGTCCCCGGAAATGCTCAGAAGTGCGCCTGCTAGACCCAATGATACGCCTATGTTGCCGAGGTCAAGCAAGACATATCCCTGCAATAGTTCTACGCGCACCTTGCAATCACCTCGAATTCCGGGCACCAATCCATACTACAACTCCGAAGTCAGGCTGACCAAACATCACACAGAGGTACGAAACACCTACACATCCGCTTGTTAGCCCGCAAGTCTCGTCGCTCTGGTTCTCCAGACCATGGCCTCCAACAAATCCAACCCCAAGGCCTACAACGCGCCCGTCCCGGGAATACCATACTTCTCCCCGACACACCAGACCTCCCCAGGCACACCATTCTCGCCCAAGTCCTCGGACCCCACACTCTTCAAACCACTCCAGATCCGCGGCTGTACCCTCAAAAACCGCATCCTCGTGGCGCCCATGTGTCAATACTCAACAGCGGAATCCGGCCCCCAAATCGGCGCTTTGACACCCTACCACATCGCCACATTGGGTCACTACGCATTGAAAGGTGCATCTCTGGTCTTCATCGAAGCATCCGGGGTACAACGCAACGGACGTATCTCCCCCAACTGTCCCGGAATCTGGTCAGACGCACAAATCGACGGGATCAAAGCTGTCGCAGACATCATCCACGCCCAAGGAGCATTATGTGGGTTGCAACTAGCGCACGCGGGAAGGAAAGCTTCGACTCTACCCCCGTTCGTAGCCGCGAGATCTCAACGTCCGTCTGCAAGAGCGCACCAGGACGCGGGTGGATGGGGCTCCGAAGTCGTGGGACCGAGTGGTGGGGAGGACATGACGTGGGACGGAAAACCCAGTGACGATGCAGAGGGAGGATACTTCGCTCCTCGGGAGCTGAAAATCGCAGAAATCCAAGATCTGATCCAAGACTTCGCCGCGGCCGCGAACCGTGGTGTCCGAGCGGGAGTGGATGTCATAGAAATCCACGCCGCGCACGGCTACCTCCTCCACGAATTCCTATCGCCCATCACGAACCGCAGAACAGATGAGTACGGCGGATCCTTCGAGAACCGAACCCGATGTCTGCTCCAAGTCATCCGAGCCATGCGCAGAGTCATGCCTTCGAACATGCCATTGTTCCTCCGCCTCAGTTCAACGGAATGGATGGAAGCCAGCGATCTCGGCAAGAAGTTCGGAAGCTGGGACGTGGAAAGCAGCATTGCACTGAGCAAAATCGTTTCGGATCTCGGCGTGGATCTTCTGGATGTTTCGAGTGGAGGAAATCATCCTCAGCAGAGGATCAACATGTTTAATTCCAAAGATTATCAGACGAGGATTGCGGCGAGGATTCGGAGGGAAGTCAGAGCTGCGGGGAAGGAGTTGTTGATTGGGGCTGTGGGGTTGATTACGGAGGCGGAGCAGGCGAGGGAGATTGTGGAGGAAGGCAATCGTATTGAGCAGGAAGCGGAGGTGGCCAAGGAAATGACTGAGGGGAAGGAGCCCATGGCGGATGTCATTCTGGTGGCAAGGCAATTCATGAGGGAGCCGGAGTGGGTTCTGAAAGTCGCTTGGAGACTGGGCGTCGATATTGCATGGCCGAGTCAGTTTTTGCGGGTGAAATTCCCCAAACTTTAAAAGGCAGGCAGCTGGAAAACGTGGAAGATCGGGCGGCGGAAAGGTGTGTGTGAAAGTCCAACTTTTCGTCGTGGTATGTATAGAGCTGTCTATTGCTGGGGTTTTGCGGCGTCAGGAAAGGGGTATCGACGAACATTCGGTGGGAAAGTCTAGACCAAGCTGTACACCTGCAAATGCAATGCAGCGCTATGCAACAACCGTGCGCTCCGCTCCCGGATCACTGCTGCATGCTCCTCAGCTTCTCTTGCTCTTCAGTCGTGAGAGCGCTGAACACGTCTGCGAATTCCGGCTTCTGTGCTTGTTGCTGGAAGAAGCTCAACAGATACTGTTGGGTTTCATCGTCTCTGCCACGGCTCGTCGCTGGACCATCCTCGGCGGCGAAAGCCATCAATTGCGATTTCGTCATTCCGGATCCGAGATCGAGGAAGTCGTCGCCATCATCTTCCCAGTCTCCATCATCCTCATCGCCATCATCGAGCTCTGCAGCTACTGCAGCGTCGATGTTACGCTGTGATCCGGAAGCGGAAAGCAGTTCTTCGACAAGGACTTTGATGATCTTGAGTTGCGCTGGAATGACCGTGTATTGATCTGGCTGCTGTTTAGCACGCGATCGGGTCATGATACGATCTGATTTGGGCACAATGAGGTCACCTTTGACCTGGATCTGCGCAAGGCGAGGATCATGAAGCTCGTACAGCTTCGACAGGGCAACAACACTAGACGGGGGTCAGCATCAGTCTATCCCCCGAGAAGGAGGTTTTGGGCTTACTTCTGTCGGATATCGTCGTAGCCTGCAAAGTTGATGGAATTCTCCAACCACTTGCTGATGACAACCTGCAGGCCATTTTGATCGCCGATGCGAACATCAGCAAGAAAGCCGACCACATCTGAAGCAGAGATCAGCGATAGTCTTGCGAAGACCAGGATCAAGCTCTGGATAAACTGCGCTTGAGAGGCAGTGGCCAGCCGCACGGCAACAGCTTGGAGCAGCTGCATGAGATACGGTCCAAGCTTTTCCGAACCCGCCTTCTCAACAACTTCCGCGGCCAGACCACCGACTTCCGAAGCACCATTGTCGTCCACAGATGGATTCAAAAGTCGGTCGATGATGATCAGAACCACTTCAAGACCGCCTTTTCCGGCTTGATCCCGGAAGCTGAACACTTGTTCTGAGTCGTGATGCAGCATGTGCTTGACCGCCGAGGTGGCTGACTTGAGAAGCTCGTCATCTTGGGAGCCAAGGAGAAGTCTGGTCAGTCGAGGCATGACGGTCGTGATGAAGCCTGCTGGAAGTGGAGTCGCACCGTTCTCAGCCAGTACTGCCAGCAGTTCGGCAGCAAGGTTCGCAAGCGCGTTTTCTTCTGTCAAGGTGGCAACGTCGAATGCCCCCATGAGTGATGGCAGGACTTTCTGCACCAGCTGTGCGTATGAGTCGGCGTCAGACTCCGAGATGGTTCTTGCAATCTCTTCGAAGGTCTCAGTGACGAGAAGCGCGATCTGGAAGTTCGTTGCTCCCCGGCTCGCCACGGTGAACAGCAAGTCGATGCCACCTCCGGTCAGACATGTCCGGGTATCCAAGAGTATGGCATCGCGTAAGGTTTCGATGATGGTGATCAGCAGGTCATCATTGTCGTCAAGGTCGCTGAGGTCCTGAGTGTTGAGGAAATTCGACAAAGACGTGATTATCGCTGGCTGCTTCTGCAGTGTCACTGCCGATGGAAGGGACGCAAGATAGTACTGGAGCGCACGGATACACGAGACCTTGACGATTTCCGAGTCATCGCTCGATATGGCTTGAAGCGTGGCCTCCATGAAGGATGTGGCTACTGATTGGAGAGCTTCGCCCGATGTTCTCGTGAGGCTTCCCGCAACCAGGTAGCCTCTGGCACGAAGGAAGACTGGCTCTTCTTGCATGGCGTATTTGATGAAATCTACGTAGCCCTCCGCCGATTCGGGGCCGATCTGTTTCTCGACATCTTGGAAATCACCCAGGAGCTGATTGAGTAGGTATAGGGCGGCTTCCTTGATCTTCCAGCCGGCATTCTCGGAGTAGAGTGAGCGGGTGTATGCCAAAAGACCTTCGACAGTGGCATTGTTCAGCCACTCGCCGAGCTTGATGACCAGATCGCCGCATGCCGATCGTGGGGTGTAGTTGGCAGTAACGTTCACCTCTTCCGAGAGGAAAACATTGACATCGATGTCCCAGAGGCCCTCCTCCTCCGTAGTGATCTGTGCATAGGCCACGGCAACTTTCATGACATCGGTAATCCATGTGGTGCCAGGTGCTTGGGATTGCAGTTGCTGCTCGAGCTCTTTCCGCACCGGCGGAGCACGCAAGCAGGCTTGCATGAAGTCGAGTTCCTCGAGCACCAAGAAGTCGAGAGTGAAGGGCAGGCCGTCGGCATCTTCAAGTCTTCCTTGGCCAAAGTCTTGTATGTAGTGCTGGAAGTAGTGGGCTTGAAGGGTGGAGAGTTCTTGCCAGGTCGCTGAGAAGAGAGCGGGACTGTGCGGCGAAAGCATTGGAGAGAACAAGGAGCGCATACGCATGAGAACTTTGACGACTTGCAGCTTGAGGGCGACGGAGCCACGGTGATGTTCTGCTGCAGCATCTTTCTGCGCTTCGGCTGGCGGCGGTGCAGGCAGCGGCGACTTCAGAGACTCGATGGCGAAGGGGATCCAGGCCGGCAGATTCTCGTCGGCGAAGGCTTTGACCGCAGGCTTATGCACGTGATCTTCCATGACCATCTCCAGCAAGTCGAAGCAAGAGCGAAAGACGGAGACGGCCAGTGCTCGCAGCGCCGCCGGCCGACGCTCATTGGCCGCCACGTCATACACGACTGTGAGCAGGTCCCGGCCGACGTGGAAGAAGTGCTCGTCGGTGAAAGAGTCGTCGACCAGCTCATTCAGAAGCTTCAGCGCGCCATGGAGCTGCGCATCTGTGCCGCTTGCAACGACATTGAGGAGCGTCGGAAGCAGGTCCGGCCAGTGTTGGGGAAAGTCGGCGCTGGCCATCTTGCTGAGCACGAGGGCGGCGGCACTCTTGACCTTCCTCTCGCCACGCGCGCTCACGGCCAGATCGAGCAGTTGCTGGCGCATGTGAGCCTTGGCGGCCTCGTCGGCAAACAGCGGGCCATGGAAGTCGTCGAAGCTGGGCGACCAGCAGGCGAGCACCCAGTTCTTCAGCACCAGCAGAGCCGCTTGGCGTACTTCCAGAGGCACGTTGTCGTGTGCGCCAAGGGAGACGAGAGCAGCAGGAAAGAGTGGGTTGGCGTACTGCTGCTTCAGCTGCCACTCTGCATTCTTGCGCGGAGCCTCGCGGGCCGATTGCGTTTCGCTAAGCAGGCGCACCAGTTGCTCCTCCATGATTTCAAGCAAGGCAGGCGATGTCCACCGATGCCGATGCCGATGCCGAGCAGATATGAGTGCTGTAGCGATGCCGCTGAATCTTGGTGCAACAATCTTGGTGCACCAATCTGGATGTGTCTCAATTCCACCAGCACCGCGCGTCACTTTCGCGCCGCGGGACCGAACCTTGTCTTGGCTTGGCATTGGCGGGGTCGCGTGCGAACTTGGAACTTCCACCACTTCCACCTTCCATCTTCCACCACTGCCATCTTCTTGACAGTCGCATCACCATGCCAAATCATCATGAGCCCCCGACCTTCCGCACCTTCGTCACCGCATTCACCGACTTCCTTGCCGTCGCCATACACACCATCTTGCACCAACGCAAAATCTATCCCGACACCTCCTTCATCTCCGCCAAGAAGTATAACTTTCCCGTGCGCCAGAACCGCCACCCAAAAGTCTGCGAATGGATCAACGATGCAGTCAATGCTGTCGAGATCGAACTCTTCAAGGGCACCGTCGAGCGTGTGGCCGTGCTCATCTACAACCAGCACGCGCAGCCGCTCGAACGAGTGGTCTTTGATGTCTCGCGCTTTCCCCTCGTGCCGTCTTCGCAATCCCATCTTCCTCTCGAGAGAGTCGAAGCCGATGCATCGCACGCCGTCATCCTGCCGATCGTGGATCTTGAGGAACAGCTGCGTGCCACCATGAGTCGCCTGTCCAACTGTGCCTCCTCCCTCAGCACTTTGCCACCGGACTGCTCCTTCACCGTGGCCATCGAGCTCAAAGCTCAGAGCGAGGCGCCCGTGAAACATCCCCAGCCATGGCTGCCAGCCGAGCGTCAGTCACCCTCACACGGCCAACACTCCGAAGCACACACACGTACACTGCCCGTCAGGTCTGTCGCGGCAGGCGAGATGATGTTCGAAACGTGGCTCGAGGAATTGGAACATCACCCCTCGACCCCGTCCAGTCAGATCACGCCAAGCTAAGCACATTCGTTTTGACCCATCCCACGGCACGGCAGCATCGAACATCGCATAGACACCCTTCTGACACGAGCCACCTTGGCTCTGCCCCTTGGGCGCATTACTGTCGACCTGCATACGATGCCGTAGCCATTTGATGCGTTCATACACGTGTCAAGATCATAACATCCACGATCTCTACATCCAAGCCAGTCTGAAGGGCTACAATTGCAACTTTCCAATCGACTTACCCAGCCGAGAGTCTGCATGAAACCCCACCACACATCACGAAATTCGTCAGTGCTCTTGGAGGGGCGGATGAGATAGTGATCATCTTCGTAGAACACTCGTCCAGGTTGTATCGCAATGTTCATTTCTGGGTCTGCAAGTCACCGCCGTGATCTTGTGACATCTACAAATGCCTATGAGCCAGTTTACGGAAACTCGAGGGCTGAGGCACACGAAAATGCCCCATTCAGACACGGTGCACACGACGACCTCTTTCTATTGTTTCTGGTCCATCTGCAGCGGTAAAGACGCGGCTACATCTCGATGGCTACATCAAGAGACAATATTGTATGCAGCAATCTGCGCGCTTTGTGCTGACTGAGTGCTCGAGACTACTGCCCGAAGCTCGGCTTTGCCACAGTGCGCGACACATCTGGCCAGTCTGAAGGCATGTATTGCGTTCGGAGCTAGTGATACAACATACCTGAGGACATGGCACTGCCACGTCCTTTTTGCTAGCCGCGGATCAATTCTGCCAAAAAAAATGGTAAGCATTTTTAAGCTTCGACTGAGGACATTCCGGCCTGGAATCTGGCTATAAATTTCACTTGACCCCCCAGACTCTCCAGACTCCAAACCAACTCTCATCCTGCTTCTTGTCTTATACGAGACTGTTTGGCCATAAAATCCACTCGATCAAGATTCATCCTGCGTCAATATTAAAATTCTACTCCTGCGCCCGCCTCGTTCGCGATGAAAACCAGTGCTGCTCTTACCGGCCTCGCCGGTCTGGCCACACTTTCCCATGGAACGACTGCTTTCCTGTCCAAGGACCCTGATGACAGCATCGTAGGATGCGATCACATCTGCAAGCAACGGATGTTGTACACCACAGTCGACGGTGCGGCAAGGCAAGGCGTGTCACTAGCGCTGGATGCCTACAATTCTGCCAAATGGTGTGTCTCTGAGGATTGGTGCCCACGTACCATCGATTCCACGTGCAGTATGATCACCAGGAGATTGATCGAGGCAGCCCAAGATGGTCTCAAAAATGGCGATGATGCGGATTTCTGGGACATTGGGGAAAGATCCGTTCGACGAGCAACCTACTGGGGCGCAGACTGGGGATCCCGAGTTTTGAACCACACTAGCGAAGAAAAGGGTATAAACCCAGAGGCAATGAAGCGTCTGAATGACACTTTGAAAAATTTCCCCTATATGCCAGAGGGTTCAGTCGTCAACAGGAAAGCTCTCGAGGAAGAAATGGAGAAGCCTCCTCCTGCTGAGGACTCTTCGGCGAGATCCACACCGTCGATGCAGCTGAAAAACCTTGCTCCACCTGTCTCAACCGCCTCGCCAGATCTGCTGGAGATTGGGGCAGAAGATGGAGGAGGTGTTTGTGCTCTCGTTCCCTCGTTCACTACACACTGGAACCGACCATGGGGGCACGTGACAGTCGACCTCTGTGCACAATCCGCCCATACGACAGAGCCACATCCTGCCCTGACCTCAAGTCATCTGGCAACGACGAGATATTCTGCCTCGATCGGCACCAGCACGACCTTATCGGTGCCAGCTACTACGATTCAAGATACGCCAGCTGCTTCGGCCCAAACAACGGGATCGCTTGTTACGGCTGTTCTACCCGGGGGCTCAACCGCGATTGTCACAGCTATTCTACCAGCAGCCACATCCAATGTACCATCAGCGGCAACTGATGCTGTCGGGCCCTCCTCCAATTCTGCTAGCTTGTCCGCTGCTGCTGCAACTACGACTCAAGACTCTGTCGCAATGTCTTCTCACGATGCAACGACATTGCCAGGTCTCAATCCGGTCTCGCATTCTCCGGTCACACCTTCATCTAGCTCCACTTCATCTGCCGATACAGAGAACGGTCCGTCGCCTTTGAAGCCGTCTTCGTCTTCATCACATGTTGGCAGCACAACTTCCGCTGCTCCAACATCCATTCATTCTGATTCCTCCTCGTCTCATGCGAAAAGCTCATCTACCGAACGCACAGCTGGTCACAATGAGCCCCCAAGCACGGCGTCTTCTGGCCAAAGCACAGCCGCATCTTCCCCATCCGACAGCGGTCAGCAGCCAAGTCAAGCGCCCAGACATGGGTCTAGTGATGGTGACGACGACGATGATCATCTGAAGCTGGGACTCGGTGTGGGCCTAGGCATTGGCGCTGTGCTATTTGGCGGAGCAGTCTGGGCCTTGGGCAGTTACCTTCATACCCGAAAGATGCTCGCAATGCCGCTCAAGGAGTCTGTACTTGAAGCATTCTCGTTCCTCAAACACCTTTTCAAAGGAAAAGACGAGGCGGTCCGTCGCATGGCCAACCCAAACTCTTTTCATGAGCGGTTCCTACGTGAGCCCGGCCAACGTGAAATGGATCGGTTGAACTACCTCTACGAAAGAGAAATACAAAGAGCCATCCAACGAGGGGATCAGACTCGCCGGCTCCCGGATTTCACGAGGGCGTTCGAGCCAGAACGTGCCATGGCCCTGCCGGATGGCACGACCTTTGACTATGGATTGAGGCGGGTATTCCGCTACGAGACATACGTCCCAACTCGCGGCCATTTAATTACCGGGTATGTTCGAGCGGCCGCGCCCCAGCGCACTTGGTTCCACACTGCGATGCAAGACATGGGCTACCGTCGATTCGTCAGGACCACCCCACAAGGACACCCGGTCCTACATCATGGCCAACTGCGCTACGTATGGCGGATGCCTAGAGACATAAAGCTTATCGACCAAGGCTTGGAGTGGCGGAACGTTCGTTCCCGCTTTTCGCACCTCAAGCGAGATGCTGTTGATCCCGTGATCCAATATCTATCGAAGCCTGGTGGCGCTGCCGAGGGCGACACCCTATCCTCCCAGCCGATCGTGCTGGTGAATGGAGAATCTATCATCGTGGATAGCGTCGGCCGTGTCAAAGATCAAGAAGCAACAGACACAATCGTGGGCGAAATGATCGCTCCTGGAGATTCCTCGCCAGCTCTGCGAAAACTTTTGAAACAACGCGAATACCTTCTGACCTGGGAAGCTTCCGGTAACGGAGATGTGCAGCTCATTTCCCGAGAAGAGTTCCTAAACAAGCCTGGCAATCCTATGCTCAGGACTCCAGCTCGCGTCAATGACGGGCCTGAGGATTTCGGTTGGAGTAACACCAGCCCAGCTGACTGGCCCGGCTACGGCCTTGATGCCTATGGCAATCCCATTCCTGGATATAATGGAACAACAACGTACAGCTCACTCCTGTCGACGGTGACTCCATCCATCGAGACCACCTATCTTTCCACGGATTACACCACGCGGACACACTACGTCGATCTCATTACGGACTACTCGACTAGGACGCACGTGGTTGATCTCACCACTTCGTACGAAATCACGGCACTGTCGACGCATTTCGTCACGGGATCAATGCCCGCTCCCACCACGCTTGCCACGATTGGCAGGTGAATATTGGAGTCATCTTGGTGTGAATAGAGTGCTACGTTGGCTTTTTGTTCGCTTGAAGAGACACCCGCAAAGTGAGATCTGATAGCTTCACTATACAGACACGCGCTCTATAACTAATTGGACCACTCTGCGTTTCGATGTTGAAACTGGCATCTCGCGACCGTCTAATCGGCGTAAGAACACTCTCTTCTATAAGCTTAAAAACTACACGACTGTCTACGACTTTGTCGTTATAGTATAGTCTCTTAAAAATATAACCGGGGGCTTTGAATTAGTAGTTTTTTATAAAAGTAGCTTTTATCTTTGTAAGATTTCCTAGCTTACTTTTTTACAATATATTCCCTTCTCCCCTTTTTCCCTCTAGAACTATATATCCGTATATAAAGCCCTAGTCCCTATTAATAACTAAATTCGTTCTACTTACAAAACTCGCCCTCTTACTCGTAAGTATTAGAATATATAGTCTAGTTAGTTACCTAGTAGGGGATACTAAGTAGACTAGATTACATAATAATAATTATATAACTAATCTAAGCTAATACCTTTTAGGTTAAGCTCTAACCTATAGATAATAATAATATACTTACTATTCCTACTTTTAGCTACTACCGTTCCTTATAGCTTCTATTGCGTTTCATAGTCTATTTATACCTATCGGCCCTCCTTAGCTCGATAGTAAGATATATATATATACGTATCTATTAAATTAGATTGCGTAGGCGGAGGAGTTTAGGCATACCAAGGGACCTAATTCGTTATAGATAAAAAGGATAAAGATCTATCTAAACTATAAGTATAAAGATAAAGGAGAGATACTCCTAGGCTAGGCCTAATTAGGCGAACTAGCTATTAGGGGCTAGGTATATAGTAACGTATAGAACACCCGCCTAACCGATAACATAGTAGGTAGTAGAACTAACAAGTGCCTCCTAAAAGGATTACGTAGAGCGCTAGGTTAAAAAGGCTATACGAGTTATATACGTCTAGCGTACGCCCCTAGCGCGCGCCGCTTAGTATACTTAGGGCTTAGTAAGAGACCTTACCTTATCGAGGTCCTTACAACTATCCCCTTTCTCCTAGTATAGCTATCCCTAGCTATAGACAAACCTAACTCCTCGTTAAGCTATTCTATATATATATTCTCTCGCGCCTCTAGCGCTTCGAATACGCCTTGTATACGTTACTACTTCGTATAGCTAGTTACTACGCGAGAACTCTTTATTACTATATAGTAGAATTTTTATATTTCTACTAGCAACGTGGCTAGGTAGGTCTAGCGTATTCCTAAGAACGTATTAATTGTTATTATTAGTAACTAGGTAGCCCGTATATAAGTAGTATCTATAGTCTACCTAAAAACTTCCCCTATTTCTAAGCTTTCTACTAGTACCGCGCTAGTACCTTACTAGTACTACGTAAGCTCCTCTTACGTACTAACTAATAAATTCTATACTACTCTCTATATAGATCTAGCCTATATCCCGCTTACGTCGCGTAAGCGTAGCGCCGCTAGTCCTACTATCC